>BQNB010076692.1:0-31081 GCA_026074375.1 Tanacetum coccineum
AAAATTTTATGGTCTTAAAGCTTGATTTGAGTTTTTTCTACATAGTCTTTGTAAACTGTCATGACAAAATAGTTTACAAGGGCTTATTAAATTAAGTGCTTTGAAACTTGTTTTGAGTCTTGTTTTGTGTCCTTTTTCAGTGTCAAAATTACATTAGTTAATTGTCTTTTAGTTTGCCTTGTGTTTTACTAAATCTGTCAAGTTTTTTTTTTCAAGTGTCCTTTGTTAAAACTGCCCTTTCTTTTTCATTTCCAAATTTCAGATAGTATAAATTGTTTTTAGACCTTGAAATTTTGAGCACAAGCCCCTTTGGTGTCACACCCAATTTGTTTTAACTTGGTTTTCTTTTTGAAGCTTATTTTTAGGCCTGCATTTGCCCATTTGTCCTTTAAAAGGAAAACAAAAAAGAAGCAAACTGTGTGAACAGGCTTTTCCATAAGCCCTTTTCCATGCTTATTTAAGTTTCAAACCATGTTCTTTTTGCTGATTTTGAATAGCTTATTGGATAAGTTATTTAGGGGTATAGGCTGTTTAGCCATAAGGATCCATCTTTGGGCTTAAAAATAAGCCCAAAGAGTGCCCTTGTGGCTGTTTTGCTTGTTAGTTTTTGCACTTAGTGCTTATTTACTTTGCTTTAGCTTTTCTGCCTGTTTCTTTTGCTATTTTTTTTGTCCTTAGTTGCTTATTAAATATTGGTCATTATCTGTGTTTGCTTATTTTGCTTTTTCCTTTGATTATTGTGTTCTTAAAAGTCAAGTAGTTAGGCCCTTTTCAGTCTGAGTGTCAAAGCCGTTTTCATTAAGCCTTTTCTTAGCTTATTTGAATTTCAAAGTATTTATTGTTTGCTGATTTAGATACTATAAGCTTTAAGAATCTGTGAGTCATTTTTCCATAAGGATCCTTTAGATGGCTTAAAAATAAGCTTAAAAGTGCTTGTTGTCTGTTTTGTATACAATTTATATGTCAGATAGCTTATTTTCTTTTCTTAGCTTATTTTTCATTCAATATTGTTTATTTTAATCTGCATTTTCTTATTAAGTGTTAGTCAAGGTCTGAGTTTAGTTCACTTTCCTTGTAGTAGCTTATTAAGTCTGAAAAGTCAAAACAAATTAGCTTAAATTTTCTAACTGTATAAAAAATTCCATTTGTCTGTTTGTTTTAGCTTATTCTGTGCTTATTTGTAGCTTTTATAAAAAGTTTTTTCACAAAATTTGCTTATTTTAGATGTATAAAGCTTCTTCAATAAAAAATTGCAAAAACAAAAATTGTTGGGAAGGTGGGAAGCCCCAAGTGAGCCTAGGCTCGAACCTGAGACCTCTACCACCCTCAACCAACAATTTTAACTCCTCACACAACACCACTCTGCCCTTGGGTATTTTTCGTTTATAATTGCACCATTTAATAACTTAAGGGCTTTTTAGCCCATTTAGCTTATAAGCTCTTTTTGAATTTTAACAGCTTATTGCGATAAGCTGAATTACCCAGCTCATTTTTCATAGATTCCTCATAACTTTAGCTACTTTCTGTAATTTTCCTAGATTTTTATTAAAACGTTTAGTATTTTTTATATCTTATTTAGATTAAAACAGTAATTAATTCAAAATAAATAAAATAAAAGTCAAAAAAATAAAATTCTTTTTTTAAAAATTATCTTTTATCATCTAGGACTTAGGAAAAATAAATTTGCTTTTGTAGGGTCAAAATTTTAGATTTCGATTTTTTAAAGAACGGGATTGAATCCCGTTCACGTTTTCCGTGTTTTTAAGCTTAAATCGCTTTCGTTTTTAGTCTAGTTTTCTTTATTCTTACATTTTAGTCACTTAGGGTTAATTAAAAGTTAAAAAACCATTTTAGGTTTAAATTTTGATAATTTAGTTTTTTTTAGGACGCGTTTTTAATACCCGTTCACGTTTTTAGCCCTTGTCTTTAATTGCCTTTCTTGTTTGTTTTCTTTTAGTTATTTTTTGCACTTTATTAGTAGAAATAGATTCTAAATCAAATCTTTGATTATTCAAGCATTGTCCACAAACCGATTCTTGATTTTCAAATTTACGCCTCGTCGGGAAGAACGACCCGGGTCTGGTTTTAAACTTTGTGGATAACGAAGTGAGAAACCGATACTTCCGGAATACTATACTACTACTATTATTGATATCATCCTATTTATTATATATTTATATATATTTATTATATATTTATATGTATTAAAAGGCTTAAGTCAAGGGGATAATTGATGACATCAAATAGTTAATACTTTTCTATATCAAATTCTCGTGTTTATTGCCTTGTTTTATATGATTTTATATGAATCTGGTACTTAATTCGTTTATATTACATATTAATTAAGGCATTGCAACGAAGTGATGCGAGAAATGGACAAAAATAGTACCGATACTAATTTATTTAGTAAAGGTACTAAATTCATAAGGAAGGCTACTAAATTTCTCCAGGAGATAACACAAAGCTAAAGCGAAGAATATTACCACTACTAAATTATTTAGTAGAGGTACTATATTTTTAATGTTAATGAAAAAGTCTGGATAAGAAGAACTACGACGTAGTTGACCCACTGGGGCTACGCTGTAGCTTTCAACGTGTTAAGGAAGGATTATGCTGACGTCACAACTATGGCGTAGTTTGATCGATATAACTACGCCATAGTTAATTATAGTTAAAGAAGGAATGTTGCGTAGGAAGAACTACGGTGTAGTTCGACACAATAACTACGACGTAGTTTTACCAAATACAAGGACTAAAAGTGCACAATTCTTATTAAAGTTACAAGGACTATTCGTTTTACGACAAAGATGATGAGGGACCGGCCGAGACACGGGGCCATGTACTCAAAACTTTGCAATTTAATATATATATATCATCATACGAATGATATCATATCATACTTTTTGTGCGTCCCTTTTTGGGAGCTGACGACAGAAAGGAGTAAAAAAGCATATGCCGCTTTGCTTTTCGGTTTGGTTGAGGATAGAAGACAAAAACATCATCATCATAGTTTGGTTTGATTATCAATATTTATGTTCTTAATTACTTTCATTATTGACCATAATTATGATTGTATGAACATGATAATTGGCTAAGCATTTCATGTGTTACTCTTATCATCATTGTGATTTAATCTTTTATTGTTCTATTAGGATATCTATTTGGTTGTCATGCTTTGATCATAAGTGTGGGATAATACTTGTTAGAGACCACTAATAGGTGTTTTGATGTCAAAATGTCATGCTCACTTGCCATGACAAGTGGGACAAAAGTCTCGGTTACTATGACCAAAAGACCGGGACTCCGTGTTTATAAGTTAGGATAAGATAACCATTTGATCCTAGCTTCCCCGACTAGAAGAATAATTTAACTCATTACATTAATTAAGGAGTAACTTGGATAGGACAGTTTCTTTCCCTTGATTGCACTTAGAACATTTCGATTAAGTTTTCATTCTCTCAATCCAAACGTGATAATTTAAATTTCTTTCTAGTTTAAAAGTATATTGCCTCAAGTTAGAAACCCAACACATAGCTCTTAGGATCGACCTCGGACTTATCCCAAGTACACTGCATGCGACCGGGTACACTTTTTGTTAGTGTGTATATATATCTTAGGTAGTTCGTAGTTTATGAATTTAAAACCTGATCTATTAAAAGAAAATACGCAACATATAATCTAGAACATGTTTCTTTTCATCACCATCATTCATGGTAAGCAGTCTTTATACATTTTCATGGTGTTCTCAGCCCACTGATCTAACCTAGCATCAGTATTTCCCACAACATGTTCATCCTTAGCAATATCCATATATGCTTTCACCGTTGTAGTACCCTCATCCTTAAAAGATAGTGATTCTTCATTCGAGTTAAATGACTCAGCAACTAACCCCTTTTCATTCTTTTGTTTTGACACAGCCTCAATCATTTGAGTAAGTAAGGTTAGTTCAACTTTAAGAACTTTGAATTTGACCTTATAATCCTTTGAATCATGATCAGTTGTTTGATTAAAATGATGTAATGAGGAAGATGATTTTTTTTAAACTTGCTTTTATTATGAAATTTGTTGGATGAGGGTAGGATGGTGAGGATGTTTTGGTAGTTGTACAATCCTTTTAAAGTGTCAAAGCTTCCCACATGTAAAGCGTGTTTCTTTGAATTTGTCCATGGGTTTCCTAGTAGCACCAACCCTCCATGATCTTTTATAAAATCTCTTCTGATTGGCAAGAAGTGCTCTATCATAAAATTCTAGATTTGGATCAGCTAGAAATTCCTTACTGCTCTTGGTGTCTTCTTTAACATCTGAGTCACTATCCTGAAAGTAAGTGTTATAAAGCAAAGCTTTTAAATCTATTTGTCTTAGACTCATAGATTTGATCAATCAAACCTTCCTAATAGTTGTATTTTCCAAACAAAGTAGCCAAGCTATCATTTTTGATAGAATTGTTGGCTCTCTAAGTCTGATTCATGCTTAACCATTGTTAGGAATCGAGAAAAGTCTCGGTCACTTCCAATATAGTATCTCGTAGCTCATAGTTAATCGTTCGGTTAAATGTTAAGCTAATCAGGTCAAGCCCATGTGGAGTCCATGAGCTAGGCGTCATTTGTAAGTACTATATAAGCCCTCTCCATTCATGGAGAGGGTGTTGGTCATTTGTTTACACAAGCTAATACATTCTACTTTCTCTCTCTACAAGTGATCATCCACCTCTCTTTCTCTCTCTAGGTATTTCCTTAGATTATTATAGTAACACTTGATTTGTGATATCATCAATTGGTATCAGTCGTCATGGAGTGATTGTGTGAGGTTGTGTGCGTTTTTACATCATCTACATAAGGTTTTTATAGTTTTTTCTTTGGTTTGTACACGTCTTTTATAAACTCAAGATTTTAGTTGTTTAAAACCTTCAAGTTTGTGTTTTATGATGTTACTAGCCTAGATATAGTTATTTGTACAAAAGGTTTGGTTAAAAAACATTAAAAAGTGTCATTTTTTAGTGATTTACAAGTTGGTTTTCCAGAAAAGTTTGAACACTGCGGTTTATGTTCGAAGACTGAGGTTTATGTTAGCATACTGCAGAATATGTCATAGTTTTTGCGGTTTATATTTTGTTTCTACGGTTTATGCATAATTTTATTTCTGGGTTTATGTATGGCATTTATTCTGCGGAATAAGTGTCACAGGTTTATGTTACTACGGTTTATGTCATTTTAAGGAAACAAAACTCTGCCAAAATTTCATTAATCCTGCGGTTTATGTCAAACATTATTTTTGCGGTTTATGTCACTATGGAATAAGTAATCTTGCGGAATAAGTATTACAAGTGTTTCTTTTTGCGGTTTATGTCATTTCAAGGAAACAAAACTCTGCCAAAATTTCATTAATCCTGCGGTTTATGTCAAACATTAATTATGTGGTTTATGTCCTTTCGGTTTATGTCACTACGGAATAGGTTTGGTATTGTCTCTGCGGAATAAGCAATTTTTCAAGAAAAAGTTATTTTTTACGGTTTGTCTTGTACTAGTAAAATCCCGTGAGATATTCACTTATTTTCTCGGTTTAATCAAGATCAGTAAAATCCTGTGAAATAACAAAGACTTAATCACTTATAAAAACATCACTTCATCACAATTCTCATTAATCACTGAATCGATCTAATCATCTCATTTCACATTTTAAGTCATTCAAAATGAGTCTATCATTAGCAGAAAATGTCATTCAATAATGACACAGTGCTGTAAATGAAGTTCGAGCAGAAGTTCTAAATGTTTTCAAAACATGTCATGGCTTGCTGTTATTTTAGACAGCAACCCGGTCCTCATTTTAAAGGCAAGTATTTTATCAAAAAGAAAACTTGATCTCTTAACGAGAAATTCATTTTTCTCGGGTATGAATTACTTCATATTCATACAAAGGATTGTGTATACTTTGCTACACAACCTGTGCTTTTAGTAAACTAAGTGTACGTGTTAGTGCATTTATTTTTCAAAATAAGAGAAATCTTATTTTTGGTGGTTTAAATGTGTTGTTTTATAAAAACAGTTCAGTCATATCAATCTCATCAAAAAAGAGTTTTAAAAGAAAATTCTATCAATCAAACAATGACTACAACTCTTTCAATAGAAAACAGATCATTATTTGAGGGGAAAAAATGTGCTAAAAATTCTTGTAAAATAATGCTTCAAAATAAAATCACGAAATTCACGAAAAAGGTTTTGGACAATAACGGATCAATTTTTAAAGGGGAGTTAATTTAATTTAACTCATTAGGGCTTAAGATGTTATTTGGTTCAACCTTTAAGGTTTAGAATGCAAAATATGGAATTTAGAACCTAAGCTAAGAACTAGAGGGACTAAAGTTGTCATTTTCCTAAAATGCCTAAGCCTTAGAAAAGTTTTATAAGGAAATGAAGATCTTTATAAACGACAAGGACTAAACTTGACACACACTGAAACTTAAAATATGATAAAAACAAAAACACTTCTCACTTTTTTCACTTTACCAAAGTTTAAAACACTTTCGTCTATCTCTTTTTCTCGTTCGAACTGAATCATACACGAATCAAAACGCATTTTTAAGCCTCAAGGTAAACCAGAAAGTTATTCCTTATCACCTAAACAACAATCTCTTAAAAGGAATTAAGTTATTTCATCACCATTTAGTCTAAAACCCTAACTTTCGAATTAGGGTTCATAAGGAAAAATGTGGAATTTAGTCTAATTAAAGTGGGGGGTTTTGTTCGTTTAAGGATGTTAAAGAAGCACTTGAAACGGTTTTATGTCAATCAAACTCATGTGTGAATTATGATGATTCTTTAGGACGAATTTTGTGCGAAATATGAGTTAAGAGCTAAATGTTTGTGATTTTATGATAATAAGCTTCATTTGTGTATTGTGAATGTGCTAGAACCTCTGTTTTGTAGCTAGGAAAACACAAGGATAATTATTGTGTTATTAAGTGTTCTTGACTGCGAAATATGTCTACCATGTGTTTGAATGTTTCTGCTGTGGTATAAAGGTTTAAATGTGGCTATGTGTCCCCTAAGAATGCTTGTAGAAATTCCCTCTTGGCTTGTTTACCAAAATGTTGTGGCAATGAACTTGAAAGTGGCTCGAAATGCCCAATAATGATTCAAAAGTTGTTAGTTGTTTTTCCAAATGATTGGTAATATATCTTAAGTGATAAATGATGTTTGTGTTACATGTTTGAATGATAATAAGGTTTAAAATTCTGGGTCAAGATTATAAAGGCTGCGAAATAGGTCAAATAAGAATGTTGCGGAATATGTCTTTCATGTTTGATTGCGGAATATGTATCACAACTTGCCTGCGAAATATGTCATGTCTGTTTTTCTACGAAATATGTATCTTGCATTTCTCTGCGAAATATGATAGGGATTACATTCTTTCTGCGAAATATGTCTTTTTGTGAAAAGAAACTTTGCCGAAATTTTGTACACATCCTGCGAAATATGACAAGTAATTCAGATTGACCAGATTTTTCCTGTTTGACCATTGGCCACACATTGACTGGTTGTGTTGGTTTATCTTTGACCAAAATGTTGACTTTCACTAGTTTGACATATTTTGACCATGGATATAAGTTGATTTCTCAAAATGTGTGTCAAATCGGACTTAATCACTTGAAACATAAACAAAAACTCACTTAAATCTAATTTTTAACAACAAAAATAGTTAATCTGATCATTAATATATATATATATATATATATCTGTGTTGTATATAAATTGTATTGGATAACTCTTAAGCATAATCATGCATCGTGAATAAGCTCTACAAGCCGCCCATGATGAAAAGTTGGTTCCTACCGAGGACATAGTCAAGATTGGAAAAAGCAACCTCTTAATGGATCCGACCTTAACTCAAAAGGTGGAAACTTATCAAGTCATCTTAGATATCATCAAGAACACCCCCTGCTACAACGCCTTTCTCATTTCTGCAGATGTACCCGAGATATACATGCAGCAGTTCTGGTTCACCATCAAAAAGGTCAAGAAATATTCTTTCTACCAATTTGACCTTGATATCAAGACATGTTAAATTGATGTGTAACTATTTTGACAAATTCTTGAGAGTTCCAAATCAGGAGTGCATTGTGTCTCCATTAAATGATTCTTTGTTTGACTTTCTTCTAGAACTAGGCTACAAGGGTCAACTGAAACACATTTCAAAGATGTTTATGGATCACATGCATCAAACATGGAGAACCCTTGGAGCTATTATCAACATATGCTTATCGAGAAAGACATTAAGTAATGACAGACTCCGACCATCAAGAATAGAAATTCTATGAGGTATCTACCACAAGGCGAATGTTGATTATGCTGGTTCGATATAGGAAGATCTTCAATACCAAATTGACAACAGGGAGTGGTATGTGCTTAATTACACATCCCTTTTTCCATTAAAAACGGACTTAAATGACCAAAAACAGACAAAAACTGCCAAATATATGTTTGTTTTGCATTTGTATTGTGCAGGGAACGGATATTCAGAAAAGGACGAAAAACAAAGCCAAAAACGACAAAACTGGGCACGGAATGGAAAAGTGTGAAAAGACGAAGCCAAATCGAAGCCAAAAAGTCAATCAAGTCAAAAAGTCAACAGAAAAGTCAAACAGTCAAAGTCAAAGTCAACCCCGACAAAGTCAAAGTCAAGAGGAAGTCAAAATCAGAAGAAATATAACTTGAGGGGCCAAACTTGCCAATTCCCAAAGTTATTTTGCATAGGATAAAAGAAGGGGACTTATCCTGACATTATTGGAAAATGCAACTAAAGGGGCTTAATCTGCCAATGTCTCATACTTGTATTATCACAAGGACTGAGTTTGCAAAAGAGTCATATGAGTTGAGGGGTGTGTTCTGCCAACTGGCTAACTATCACACACCACAAGGACGAAATTTGCAATAAAGATATCATGGTTGAGGGACCTAAATTGCCAAGTCTACAAAGTTTTACCCTCTCACCCCCAACCCAGATACAACCCTTTTCCCTCCAAAAGCTCAAAGCCCCATTTTCACTCACGGGTTTCTTTCCCACCTTTTACCCTGAACCTTCATCAAAACCCTGGATAAAACATTCCCCTCACCTCCACTAAACCCCTAAACCACTTTACATGCTGGCAATCCTCAACTTTTTCAATAATCAACAAATTTCAATGATGGAGATGACTTGGAAAAAGATTAAGGGCTGGGATTTGGTCTAAGAATGCTCTCACACAACAAACACATTGTGGTTTTTGTCTCACAAAAGAAACACAACCTGGAAGACCAAGGATGAAGAAACTAGTATAAATAGGACCCTTTTGTAAGCCAAAAAGGCATTCTAGCTTATTGTAGTTTAATTGTAATTTAAATTAAGTCATTTTAGTCTTTTAAAAGATTATTGCAACTGTTCTTTCAGCTTTGTATTGTTTTTAAGAATTAATGAAGCAATGAGTTTTTTTATGTTAAAATCCAATTGTTAAATTCCAAGTTCTCAAGTTATTAACCAGTGCTTAATTGTGTTTTAAAAGCTTTCAATATAGCTTAATGATAAGCTGTTTTCACTAAGTAACTTAAAAAGGTTAAGTAGTTAAGGAGAAATCAAAAAAATTCACCCAAAAATACCACAGCTCACTTTTTTGGATGATAAGCAAACAAAGGATGTGCTTATGGACATTACTAGCTTGTCTTTGACAAGCTAGAGCTTGTAGATCAGTTTGTAAAAGCTTAAGCAGCCCTGTTTAAGCAAGGGTGTTGTAAGTCTCTCTTTTTCTCGATTTTCTTACTTACTGTAGAACTGCTTATAGAGCTTATTTGTTACTTATATTTGCTTATTTATGCTTTATTATGTTGTTTAGTGCTTATCCTGCTTAGATTTCAGTTCAAAAATGATTTGTGCAACTTTCCTAGTTAGTACTGGTAGCATGTGTAGTTAATACTGTTAGATTAATTTAGCTTATTTAAGTGCTTATCACTGATTGAAATCTGTTCATAAGTACCTTATGTTGTCATTTGATAATCTGTTTTTAACAAATTAGGATCAAATCAGCTTGAATAAAATGACTTTTGAAAACTTTAAGAGGTTTTTAGAACAAGCAGTACTAGCTCCAAGTTAGTACCGCTAGTTCTCTTTTGGGGATTTTAAAGCTAGCGGTACTAACTCAAAGCTAGCGGTACTAACTCCAAGTTAGTACCGGTAGTTAATACTGTTAGTACTGTTGTTCCATTTTTTGCTTATTAGCTTATTACTTCGGCTTATTTAAGATTTGCTTAGCTTTTTAGAATAGATTAAGCCCATTTTCGTTTACTATCTTTAGTGGAGCTTATTTCAGTAGCTTATTTTAGGTCTAAAAGTGCTTATTTTCATTAAAATCCAAAAAATAGTAGTGTAGTCATTTGTGCTTATTGTGCTTATTTCAGTGGCTTATTTAAAAAAGTGAATAGGTGGGCTTAATAAGGACTCATTAGTGAGCTTATTTCCAAAAGCCCACTTTTCAGTTTGGCTTATTGGTGATTTTAGCTTATTTTGAATTTGGCTTATTTAAGAAAAAGTTAGAGTTTACTACTTTTTGATGCAAATCGAGTTAAGTTAAGTTGTGTTTGGTTGAAAAAGCTTTTTGGAATCAGATTAAGCAACATATAAGCTTTCCAAAACATCTCTCCTTTTTGAATTTGAGCTTATTTTGAGTTTGTAGTGTCCAAAATACCAAAAACCAAAAGTTTAAGCAACTTTCTGCAATCAGCAGCTTAATTGGCTTTTTGGAGCTTATAAAGTGCTTATTTTCGCAAGGTGTCTTTATTAAAGTTGCTTAAAAACATGTTGTGAACAACTTTCGTGTTTTGCGTTTTGGCTAAAAACGACTTTTTAAAATCAGCACTTTTCTTGGATTCCAAAGGTAGCAGTACTAACTCAAAGGTAGCAGTACTAACTCCAAGTTAGTACCGTTAGTTAAAACTGTTAGTACTGTTGAGTTTGTCTTGCTTAATTTAGCTTAATTACTTTTTGAATTTGCTTATTTAGAGTTGGTTTAGCTTTTTTGATTTGTTTTAAGCTTATTTGAGCTTATTTGTGTCTTAGTATAAAAGTTTTAAGAGTTTTTACCATTCCTAGCTTTTAGGCCTGCTCTAGCTTATTTTCCTTGCTTATTTTTGTGTGCATTTGCTTATTAGTGTTAGTACCCAATCATTCCTTGTCATATTCAAACATCAATCATCAATTCGTCATTCGATTTTCCATTCAAGCCTCATTGGAACATAACGACCCGGGAACTCATACTTCCGGTTACATATATATTTTATTTTGGTGAACTTTTAACTATTCCTTGTGCAAAGGTAATTGGTTGATTGTTTGCTTATATATATATTATATATATATATATATATAATTGCTCGAGTCAATTTTTGGCGCCGTTGCCGGGGAGGCTGAAAACGATTATCGTTACGTTTGACAATTTGTGTTTGAATCTGTGAATATTTTCTTCAAAAAAAAAATATAAAACTACAAAAAATATTTTTCATTTTCTTTTATTAGTATAATTATCATATAAAAACAAAAAAAAAACAAAAAAAAACAAAAAATATAAAAACATTGTCCATAAAAAAGAAATAAAATTCACAAATTGGTAAAAATACCAAAATATAATATTCTCAATTGAGGTATTATCATAATAACTTCTGGTGAACTTGTTGGTTCCCAACTCGAACACAAGATTCAAAAACTTGTCATTTGTGTCTCTTACGACGTACGGCTCACCTTGAAAATTTAAACAAGCTATAAAGTGGGTATAAGGAGGGTTGTTCCAAGGAACTACAACCCAAAAGGAGAAATAAGCTTCGCGCTATTCCTACTCCTCCACTCACCTGTGCGTTTATCTTTTTGAGAGCTACCGTGAAGTAAGTAGATTATTTGGTTGAAGTTGTCTTATCTCATTGGTTCGTGGCTTAGTATATACTTATATAGCAACCCTAATACAGATCCTAACCGAATGCCCTTGACCAAGGCAAAAGGTCAAATTCCACAAAAGGATAAAACGTATCTGCATAAAGCATCCTTTTAGGGTTTAATTATAATATATCTAGGGATTATAGCAATGGTGATCGTGATAAACCCTAGCCCATTAGGACTTTACCCACTTACTGTTTGAAGGTATTTTATATACTAGTATTCCACTATTCAAATCTTTATCAATTAATCAAGAACATACTTGTTGAAACATTACGGGTCACCTGCCGGTCCAACTAAGCTCTTAATTTAAAGACAAACACAAAACGTCATTTGTGATCCTACTGGCCCAGTAATACAAAACATGATATGGAGATCTATCTCAGTATCTAGCACACTTGTTAGGCGTAACTAGACCCAATTGAATGATAGGTCGCATATTAAAACACGTAAACAAGTATCATGTGATAAACATAATTAAACTCTCAACTATAAATTAAGTAAATCGATTTTAAAACAAAAACAAACATTAATCTTCATTAAGATGGCTAAATTACCTTAAGGTTTTTAGCCCACATACCATTGTAATTATACAAGCGTGATACAAATAACCAAGGTAAACTTTAAACGTTTTACGTAACGTTTACCAAAAATTTATATGATTTACAAGGAGTAGGTAATTACCACGGTGTATTTTATTAGTCTATGATCGATGGTTGACCTTTGTTTCTCTTCTTTTCTTCAGAAAATCATCTTTTATGTGTATGGTATGAAGAATATGATTTTGCACACCAAAAAATTGTTTTTGAGTCTTCTATTTATAGCCTCTGAAAAAGGATGGATACGCCGTATTGGGCTAGGCCAATACGGCGTATTGGGGTGTATCCCTTGGAGTGCGCGCAAAGTTTAAGATCAATATGATATACATTCCAAAATATAATTATTTGTATCTCTGAATAGTTATCTTGATGGATACGGCGTATGGCAGAAGGTGAATAAGACATATTGGGAATTGGTTGAACGCGTTTTCTTGTTAAGACTCGGCGCTGATACGCCGTATCTCTTTTCCTGGATACGACATATTGGTCAGAAATAGGATATCTTCAAATGTCTTTGTTTTAGCTCCAAAATATGCGCCTTTTAGTTTGTCTTCACATCATTCTCATTTACTAGAATACCACTTGTAAAGCTATTAAGTATAAATTCTTGCTATAATTATATAAAAATGGGTAACTTATTCGGGATAAATGATGGTATAAATGTGACGTTATTTGATGTCATCAGTTATTTTTAGTGCTACCTTTGTAATCTATAAATAGAGGTTAATAATAAAGTATTGCCCACGAGGTTTTCATTGTTCAACATATATATCCCCTTTATTTTATTTTCAAAACATATTAACTTTCAATATCTCTCAACAAAAAAATGTCTCAAGCTCCAAATGACGTGTTTTTTACTTCTCTTCTTAATACGTCTAACCCGCATCACTCGTCTTCCTGAAACCCCATCTACACCATGGTCACAAAACACAATTTCTTCCTTGAAATACCAAAAATATTCTCCTTTTGGTACGCAATATACTATGCCTCAAATGACACCCGAACAAATTTATCAAACAGCATAACAGCTTTTAAAAACAGCAACTCTCACAACCAATTCCAAAATATTCAACATTAAAGAAACCCGGCACCACAATACTTTCAACCACAACAATCACAACCACAACACGTTCAACCACAAATATCACAAATCAATCACAATACTTTGAATCTTAACAATCACCAAACCAACCCAAACCAAACTCAAGAACTTATAAACTTGCCACCAAAGAAATCCCAGTGAACACGTTGTAGAGGAAAACGACCTACGAAAGTTCAAACAAACACGATGGATTTGGACGAGGGCGAGGAAGATATGATACGGACTATGCACCATTGGACACGCTAGGAATAAACGTTGCTATGCGAGTGTTGGGTCAAAATTTTCGAGAACAATGAAGATCGAGATGTCCGACCCTAAAGCAAAGGAACTCGTTTTGATGGAGATTCTACAGAAGATTCTTTAAACAAATCTAACACTCATGGTACTCAGTACAACGAATATGATCAAGGTAAAATAGATAGGATATTAACCAGTGATATGCCAAGATAGCTAAAACGCTATTTATCAAACAGCTAATCGTAAAAACGAGAAATATGAGGCTAGCCATATCGATACTGCCAAAGATCAATTTATTGTGCTAAATTCAAATGGAAAAGTTTTTTTGCAGAACACGCGTTGGTGTTTACGATAACAACCCAAAATGGGACGCCTGCGGACCCCTTTGGTTCCGGATGATCACATGAATATTCGGCCAATGAATGAGATGATCTCGTCCGACCGGCAACCCGACTACGAAACAAAACACAAGAATACAGGCAGATCAATGTTAAGCTTGGGCTAAGTTCATTTCTATGATGTAACTGTTGATTATTGAACACAATTCACATTGTTGAATGTAATAACAGAGTGATATATAAGTTTACCTAGGCTACATCTCCTAGGTATAAAATAAGGTCTCCATGTACCCCATAATGGGTAATCCTCCTTACCAATAATGTTGTGTATTAATATTTAATTAGGGAATAAGGTTTTAAGATGGTTAAAAATTCTCTCTCTAAACAACACTATTACACCTTCATTTACACACACTAGTCATCAATCAATATCTTATTTGCTTAATACGTGGTTATAAGAGCCAGTCTGTTGATTGCGGACATCTAGTGCATTTTATTTAGTGTTTTGATTGTGTTTGTGAGATGAGATTGAGGGAATTTGCTTATTTTTGCTTATTCAAGATTATTAGCTTATTTTTTCTGGCTTATTTCAACAGCCATATTCTGTATTTCAAGGTTATTCGTGCTTATTCTGTGTTACATGATTTTTTGAAAGATGATTCAGCTTAATTCGTGCTTATTCAGACTGCTTATTAGCTTATTCGTTTTTGTGCTTATCAGCTTATTTTTGGTTTATTTTGAGTGCTTATTGCTTGTTCAGTTGATTTAATCCATGGATTTGATTTAGGGTTATAAGGTTTATTTTTAGCTAATTCAGTCAGAGTTTCAGCTTTATTAGCTTATTCATGTGCTTATTCTGTTAATTTTTGTGCTTATCAGACATTGATTCAAGTTTCAGCTTAGTTGAGTTTTGGTTTCTGGTCTTAACTGCTTATTTTAAGTTAAATTTGTGCTTATTTGCTAAAAAAAAATAGCTTATTTTTTTAGATCTAAAGTTTGTAACCTATTCTGTAACAGATTTGTAACTAATTTTGAAAAGTTTGACTTTCTGTTTGGTTAAAAACGTGTTTTCGTGTATACGCGCTGGTATACGCGCTTTCAGTACACGCCTCTTTCGGTTTGGTCAAATCTGGTTAAAAACATGTTTTTGTTAACCGTTTTTCAGCGAATCATACAGGTTTAACAAGTGAAATATACATTTTTATTAAGCAAAATATACCAAGTATATTAGGCGAAATATACCAAGAAGAAGAGATAAGAACAAAATTAATACCAGAACTGAAGCAAGACAAAATCGAAACCATAACAGAAATATAAAGATCTCAGTATCCTTTGTGTGTACAACAATAAGTCCATAGACCTTTAAAAGATCTAAACACACAAAGAGTTTACATCATACATCTGAACAAAAACACTACATGCACAACTAGATCTACATCACATCTAAAACCTCCTCATCAACAACAACAAATCCGACTCAATCTAAATCCCATCATCCTCATCACCAACGCAACTCAATGTATAAGATTCGTACTTAAAAAAAGCACGAAATAAAAATGAAAGAATAAATAAAAGATCTCAGATTTTCTTCTTGGTTCGTGTTTTTGAAAAAGAATCATAGACCTTTAAAGATCTTAAACACGATAAGAACTATAATCATAGATCGATATTGAAGCACAACACTTCATTTTATTTTTGAACAAGTAAAAGAAATAACAAGAACAAGAGTGTTCTCATCATTTTCTTTTGTTTCGGTTCAATAAATAAACACGATTACAACAACATAGACCTACATGTGTACTTCATCTTGGTAATCTTTATCTTTTGTTTGTGTTTATGCATGCGTGTCATATAATAAAGTAGAGAGGCTATGAGATTTGTTGGTGTATGTTATGTTTGGAGCTATGTTTTTTATCTATGAAGGTTGATAAAAGTGAGATCTGTGTTTGAGAGAAGAGATGCATGAATTTGAGGAATTAGGGTTGAGACAGATTTATTTTTTGTTTGTGTAACTCTGTAAACATAAGAGATAGGCGCATGATATAATATTTAGTTGTTTAGGTGGTTTTGTTAGTTCAGAGTAGTGGTTATATATATATTATATTATTATATATATATATACTATACTACTATATATATATATATAATAGTAATATATTTATATATATATATTATATTTATTTATATATATATATATATTTGTTTTAGTTTTTGGGTCTTACAATTTTTTATGGGCCTTAATGATCAGTAAGAGATCCGACAATTTGGACATAAGATTTGAATTGGGTTGTGTCACGTTTTGAGTATGGGCAGATTTTTTTTAGAAAAACTGTTAATAACTACAAAGGATTTAAAAAAACTGGACGAAATTTATTTTTGTATTAGAATTGTATTTGGCTAAATTTTATGGTATAATTTTTGGTTATCGGTTTTAATTGCGGGTCCATAATTCAAGAGTGATCATAATTTTGGGTTGAATTTTTTAGACTATTTTTAGTCTACGTTTTTAATTGAGAATTAAATAGTTTTTTTGTTCAAGATAGTTAGTTTGTCGTGATTAATTGATCGCACTTGTCGGGATTATTCGTTGAGTATCGGGATATTTGTAGGATACAAGATGAGTCGAGACGTCATTATGGTTGGTTCGACAATGCGGATTTTGATGTTGTATCGGGGTGAATACTCTCAGTGGCATGAAAGGTTTTTAAACTATCTTGAAGAGAAAACGAATGGTGAAGCAATGATTCATTCTATTACTCATGGTGAACAACCATTGCTCGTTGTTGCTCAAGTGTCACTTGCTGGAACTACACCAAATGCACCTCCAACTCTTAAAGATCCTAAATTTTGGACTGCTGAAGAGAAAAAGGATCGAAAGATTGATCTTCTTGTAAGATCTCTTTTGATTCAAGGGCTTCCAAATGACATTTATTCTCTCACTGATAGCAATGATAGTGCTAAAGATTTATGAGATGCTCTTGAAAGGAAGATACGTGATTTTGAGTATGGTAAACAAGATAGGGAAGCTGCAATCTTGTATGAGTACGAGACATTTAAAGCTCTTGAAGGAGAGCAGTTGCTTGATACTTATCTGCGTTACTTACAAGTGATTAATGATTTAAAGAAGTGTGGTTATAAGAAAGATAATTGTGTGTTGAATTACAAGGTCTTGAATAATCTGCAACCAGAATGGAAATACATTAAGGATATGACACTTTTTTTTTGGTAATTATATTTTTTGACATTTTAAACGACAAATTCACGAGGTTTGGGCGAATCTCCACACATATACAAACTGAGTAAACACCTCTCCGGAAGATTAATTACGTGGTCACTTAAGGGTTGTTTTGTATCAAGGATGAATTGATCGAGTTAAGACATCTTACATTTTAGTGATGAAAGTGCAAGGGATCTAACACTAGCTAGGTCACCTGTAAATGGTGTGATACATCTATAAGGCGCTATATGTCACAAAAAATACCAATATACGGTATGTTGCCGTGTAATCATGCAATTAAATGTCGTGCCAATCTAGTTACAAAACTCAAATAAGCTTGCATCTTTGTCTTTTTTTACAGAAGAGAGTATATATTGTTCTATGACATCAGTACTTCCAAAAACTGTTGCTATATTTGGAAAGTTCTTTATAGCATATCATATGATTACACAAATAGCAAGTTTCAGTACATAAAAATAAAATACAAGTCATGAAATATGATGACATTGGTTCAATTCAATTTCATCGATAAACACACGTAATGGAGTACATATCTGATCATCGACGATAGAGGAAGAAAATTACATTATATAACACTCATAATTTCAGATCAAATGATTGTTTGAATTTAACTTTTCGCAATTTGTCCTGAAATGGCTGATGCTACGGCTGCTTTGAAGCTTGGATCTTTCGTCAATGAAGATGTCATCTGATCTACCAAAAACTGTTGTAATGCCATTTGTGTTTCTATATGGCTCCCTGACTTTATAGGGGTTGGTTGATAGATCAAGAGTGGAGGTTGGAAACGGCCTCCCTAAGCGTGGCGTATAGTCTAGTCTTTGGTCACAGTGTGGTTCAAAGCATGGGCCTATGACTAAACTGATCCTGTGTTCTTGAAGGGTATAATTAGATGCGTTGGTGCTCTCCTTCATAAGTTGCCACACTATGCTTTTTGATTCAAACATACTTCTTTGAATAAATAAGATCTACGATCAACTAGCTAGTGTCAAATGATTATGTATGTTAGCTAGATCAAGTTCAGTGCGATAAAAACTGTCAAAACTCTTTTTAACATGTTTCTAATGAGTAAATAAATTCCAGGATTTACGTACATCTAGTTTTAGGTATACTATTTCAATGTTTCAAAGGTACTCCGAATCCGATCAATTTTTTTTTTTTGGTCTTGAGCAACAATTAGACACATATATTGTACTAATTGATTGTGTTCTAATTAATGCGATGTGAATTCGGAACCTATACCTTAATCCAAAAAAAAAGAAGAAAATTCATTGATATTTTGAATGATTTTATATTGTATACCGTTCTTATTAACAGGACAAAGGTGGAGCATAAATAAGATAATATTTGATAAGATGGCTTTTGTGATTGTACAGCTCGAGGCGAGGATAATGGGGGTGTAGCGTGAGGGATCCGGGAGGGCCTGAGTGGGGCAGGCCTTTTTTAGATTCCATTCATTCTCCATCTATAAGTTTCAAATAAAAAGATATGCAAACAAAAAAAAAAATATATACAATTCACGCGTCTTGGGAGAGCACGAATATAAAAACAATTTGATGCATCACTCGGAAAAAACCTATTATGGATTTGAAGAGTACTTACGGAGGTGGTATCGAAGCAAGCTTCCAACTCGAACAAAAAACCTTGGAAATCTTGGGCCTTGTTTGTTGAATATTTGTGGGATTCTTGCAAGTAGTTTCGTTACTTGAATTGCTATTGGAGTTCTCGTTAATAATTGTATCGGATTTTTTCTTGTTAGCTAATTGTGGAGGGTTCTTGATCATATAATCAGATAAACGATTTTGCAAAAGATTGTAATCCTTGTACATCTCTTTCACCATTTTCATCAAGTTCTTGTTCTCTAGGTTAACCCTAGTCAATTCTCGAGTCAACTCACCAACTTCCTGTGAAATGGATACACAAAAATGTATTAGGGTTTTAACTATAACTCCAACTTTCTAACAAAAAAGTATTTATGTATATATACAAAGATTCATTTAGATCTATCAAGACTTTCCCAAACCTAATTCTTAACTTTTTTTATAATTTTCTCATCTATATCATATACTTCACATGAGCCTTGGCAGATTATAAATGATAAACAAGGTATATATATGTACTATTTTTACTAAAATAACAAACAAATGATTTTATTACACTCTTTCTTTGAGTTTATGTCCCAAAGTTTATTTTGATATGATCGATTTTCCGTGGCTTTGTAAATCGAATTGAGAAGGTTTACCTCGTGTTTAGCAGGTGGGATGATCCTGGATTCATATCCATTAAAGGAGGTTTGAAGTTCTTGGTTCTAGTCAAGATACAAAAAGTAAGCAAGTGATTAAATTCCATAGGTATAGTATGTAATATGTTTTTGCTAGTTAGAGAGAACTTACAGGAAGATAATAAGGAAATGAGTTTAGATCCAAACTAGTGTGAACCAAGCTGCTACTTCTATATTCCATGGAATTTGAATATGTTCAAAAAAATGGAATGACAAGTGTACATATATATACACACACATATCTGGAGATAAAGAGATATAAGTGCATGTTGGGATGGATTGATAGAATATACCAAGTCAGCGCTTAGGTGTAGAATAAAGCCATTTTCTTCAAAATAAATGTCCAGTTTAATTTTTAAGAGTCAAACAGATTTAACTTTTACTTTAATTATTTTTGTGTGTTATATATTGCTTGATGCAAAATATATGAATGGATTGAGTTTTAGGTGTATTTTTCATTGGTATAATTTTTATTATCTATTATTCTCACAAAAACAAACAATATTTTACAATCAAAGTTCAACCCGTTTTATTTAAAAAGTCAAATAGACACTACTTTTATGACCGTATTGAGAGTTGGTGAGGAGTATGAAGAGCTACAACCATTTTATGACTGGGCATTATAAGACGTCCAGGTTGAGGTAGTTATAAATAAGGCAATTATGCACACCTATCTCTAGTCTAGTAATCTGTTTCCGTAAACCCATGCATTCCTCATTCTCATCTCCAATATAAAACATAAAACAACATACACGAGTTTGTTTCTTAACGTATACCCCCTAAACCCACTAAACCTAACGAAACACAGTTTGCGTTGTATGGATTGAGTGTGCTGAAACTAGTAATTAAAGATATCGCACCCATGAGGATGTGTGCATTTATTTGTGTTTGGTTTGTATAAGGGAGGTATTTAAGTATCGGTTTTTATTATTTGAGACTCTTTACTGCATAAGGATGGTGTGAGTAATTATGAAATTGGGGTAGAGTGGAAATTAGATTATGTTGTCTAGTCTTTGTAGCACTCTATACATGTGGATGGAGATTTGATTAAGTTTAGTTTTATAAATAGAAGTCGTAGGAAGTGTCCCCTTGGACTATCTTTGTATCAATTTATGCGAATACTAGGCACTCTGCTATTATTGTGGTTGCCGACGTTCACAGTTGATGCTCTCATGGTTGTTTGTCTTCGGAGTTTGTCTCTGGAGAAGTCTACAGCTTGTAGCAGGTCCACTGTGCTCGTTTAATCTTTGCTTGGGTTACGCACGCTTAGCCACATTACAAAAAAAACAAAGTTGTTGTGAAGGATACCCTAAGTTATTGTCGACACTACCTCTCTCGCTCTGTTGTCCACTATCGATTGAGACTCTTGCTCGTCTTTTTCTTCGGTCCTGTGCGCTACTTTTTGCGCATTATCGGCGCCCTGAGGTTAGTCTCAAGTTCACGTTTATTTGCCGTTAGCAAATATAGACAGACCTTTTTACTGTAGTAGGAAAGTATATACACAAGAGGTCGTTCCTTCCTATTTAACAGCTAACTATAAGTCGTGTACATACCTATAAAAATTATTAGAGAGATGGAAGTCTCATTACTGATCTCCATGTTCTTTTTGTATGATAAGACCCTTGGTTATTCGCTACCTCTAGACTTTCGCGAACGACGTCGTTCAGCTGATCGAATCGATTTGAGTAATAGGTTGTAGCATCCAGTGGCGTAGAGGTGAATATTTTGGAATAAGACCTTACGTTTCGTTGGTACGGTAATGTCTTGCATGAGTTTTCTTGTACTGAGTTCGTTGGATTTTATTTTTGAGTATTGGAGAGGGTCATTCCCTTGGTCTTTTCTTTTCGTTTCTTGTTCGCAAATTAATAGGATGGCCGGTTCAAAGGTGGTTTTAGGGTCGTGGTTACAGCGGCTTGTCTTTTTGCTGATCGCGTGTTTTGGGGTATGATGGAGTGCCCTTTTGTTGTCTCTGAAGTAACGATATTTTAATAGGCATATGTGATAGTCTAGAATTCTCGTTAAATAAAATACTTGAGCTCGGCAAAGAGTATTTGTGTTGTTTGTTTGGGGAGGGAAGAAACTGTAGTTTAAAATGATATGTCATCTATTATGGTGTAAAGGTAATCTAAGTAAATTTGTTAATTAGTCTACTATCCGGTGCATAATAGGATATTGAAAAGTGGTTTGTTTAGTGGGAGAAAAAAAATTTTATTTTATTATAAAAACTTTGAGTTCATAATAGTGAGTTCGTTTAGTTATGTGAATAAGGTCGGATAAGCACCCATTAGATAACCATCTCTAGTTATCGCGATGACTAAACCAGATCGAATGACTTTTATAATGATTACATTATTTAACGAACCGCGTTCGCTCAGATTATTAAGATGTTGTGTAAAGAATGTGATTTTTTATTTGTTTTAATACGAGACGATAGACTATGTTTTCGCTCTTTATTTTAAAATTTGATTGTGTTGGGTGAAGTTTATACTGGGAAAGCTCTTAACACCCAAACAAAACATGAGTTTAAAGTGGACGTGTTTACGAATGATAAGGAGAGTAATTGGTATGAAGAGATAGGTTCTCGTACTTATCAGTTATGGTATTTTTTTGTATTGTGTTCTTTTATTCGGAGTGTGTATCGCCTAATGGATTTTTTTTTATTCGATTCGCATTTTGTGTTCACCTCAGCTGGTCAGCAATATAGAGAGCATGTATCCTTGTTTTCCGCTTGCTAAGGATTCTTCTCTGTCGTTCTGGATCCAGTCGTTTTGTTTGTCATAAATACTGTTGGTAATGCTCCCTTTCACTCGGTGCATATACGTATCCTTTCTTTCAAAGGATTCTTATGTCATTTGATCCACGTCTATTTGCATATGTGGAATCTCCTATATGCATTCTAGCCTTTGACTCGATATTCGTTTGTTATCCTATTCGATTGTTCGTAACCCTTGGAGTTCGTTGATACCGTTGAGTCGTGGAAGCTTTGATGTGATTGTGGGAATGGACTGGTTGTCCAAGAGGAAGTTTGTGATAGTATGTCATGAGAAGGTGGTTAGGATACCGTTGGAAGGTGATGAGATACTTCGGGTTCATGGTGAACGTACTCAAGGAGTCGTGAAAACCTTAATGAACACAAAGGTAGATGAACCAAAATTGAGTGATATTTCCGTCGTACGAGATTTTATTGATGTGTTTCCGGAAGATTTATCGATGACCACCACGACGACAAGTTGAGTTCCGCATAGATTTGGTTCATGGAGCGACGCCAGTCACGAAGTCTCCATATCGTCTAGCACCCTCAAAAATGCAAGAATTGTCTGAACAACTTCAAGAGTTGTAGGACAAGGGTTTCATACGACCTAGTCATTTTCCGTGAGGAACACCTGTGTTATTAATGAAGAAGAAGGATGGTTCTTTTCGCATGTGTATTGATCATAGGGAGTTGAACAAATTAACTGTTAAAAACCGTTATCCACTCCCTAGGATTGATGACTTGTTTGATCAGTTACGAGGAGTGTGTCCTTTCTTAAAGATAGATTTTCGGTCAGGTTATCATCAGCTACGAGTGCATGAGGATGCCATTCCAAAGACCGCATTTCGAACGAGATACGGACATTTTGAGTCTACGGTTATGCCTTTTGGGTTAACCAATGCACCAACGGTTTTCATGGACTTAATGAACTGGGTTTGCAAACCGTACTTAGGTAGGTTTGTTATCGTATTCATTGATGACATTCTGGCCTACTTAAATTTGAAGGAGGAACATGAAGTTCATTTGAAGTAAGTGTTAGAGTCACTGAGGAAGGAGAAATTATATGCTAAGTTTTCTAAGTGTGAGTTTTGGTTGGAAGAAGTGCATTTTCTTGGTCACGTGGTCAACCATAACGTATTCACGTGGACCCGAGTAAGAGTGAGGCAGTGAGGAATTGGATGATTATTCTTAGGATTGGCAGGTTACTACCGACGTTCATCGCGATTTTTTTTAGATTGTTGAACCCCCTTACTTCCCTAACTGAGAGGAATCAGAAGTATGAGTGAAGCGTAGAACAAGAAGAGGCTTTTCAGACTTTGAAGAATGATTTGTGTGATACTCTGATAAAGCGAATGTAGTGGGTGATGCGTTGAGTAGAAATGAGAGAGTGAAATCAAGACGAGTAAGAGGAATGATTCTGGCAGCCTAAAGTGAGGCGTTCAAGCAAGAGAACGTACTCGCAGAAAGGCTACATGGTGTAGATCAGCAGATGAAAAGAAAAGGAGACGAGAGTTTGTACTTCATGGATCAAATTTAGGTTATATTGGTAGGAAGTGTAATGGATGAGGCCCATGCATCAAGATACTTGGTACATCCGGGAGCGGATAAGACGTACTGTAACCTTGGAGACATGTATGGGTAGCCACGTGTAGAAAAGGGTATAGCTACCTATGTTAGCAATTGTCAAAATTATTTAAGAGGTGAAGGCTGCATTGTCAAAGACTTTTGGCTTGCTACAACAACCTGAGATACTTGAGTGAAAATGAGATAGAATCACCATGGATTTTATCACTAAATTTCTAAAGTCAGAGTAGTGAGTATGATGTGATTTGGGTGATGGTTGATAGACTAACCAAGTTAGCTCATTTTCTAGCTATATAAGAATATTTCAAGATGTGAAGTTGGCAAGGATGTATATTGATGAGATAATAGCAAGGAATGGAATTCTAGTGATGATCAACTCAGATTGAGATGGATGATTTACCTCGTGGTTTTGACAGACGTTGCAGAAAGTGTGAAAGACGCGATTGGATTTGAGTACTGCTTAGCATCCTCAAGCGGATGGACAAAGTGAACGTATGATTCAGACTTTGGAAGATATAATGAGGGCATGTGTTATCAATTTTTGTGGTAGTTATCATTTGACCATTTGGTGTGCTCCGTTTGAAGCTTTGTATGAAATGAAATGTAGGTCGCCTATGTTATGGGCAGAGATTGGAGAGGGCAGTTTGATTGGACCTGAGTTAGTACTAGAGACGTGTGATAAGGTGGTATTGATAAAGAAAAAGCTCAAAGCGGCGAAAGATCATCAAAAGAGCTATGCGGATAAGAGACGTAAACCGTTAGAATTTGAGGTGGGTGATCGAGTATTATTAAGGGTGTCGCCTTGGAAGGGCGTGGTGAGTTTTGGAAAGAAGGGTAAGTTAGCACCGAGATATGTAGGACCGTTTGAGATCCTTGAAAGGATTGGCCTTGTAGCTTAGAGGTTGAGGTTACCTGAGGAGTTGAGTAGTGTGCATGACACCTTTCATGTGCCAAATCTGAAGAAGTGTCTGGCGGACGCTAATTTGCATGTGCCATTGGAAGAGATCAAGGTCGACAAGACACTTTGTTTTGTCGAGGAACCTATAGAGATTATGGATCGAGAAATTAAGAAGTTAAAACGTAGGAAAATAGCGCTTGTGAAAGTTAGGTGGAATTCGAAACGTGGTCCTGAGTTTACTTGGGAACACGAAGACCAGATGAGGATTAAGTATCCACAGTTGTTCGTGAACCGAGTTGTTGAGCCTGCTAGTTAAATCTCGGGACAGATTCCGCTCAAAGAGGAATAACTGTAGACATCCTGGAATTTAATAAGGTTAGTACACCTTTAGAAATGTTAAAGGAGGGTTTTTCATATTGTATGTTATATATGTGTGCAAGTGTTTGTATTGGTGTATGATATCATTTTTGAGGTGAACTGATCATCTCATTATAAAGTGTGTTTTGTGTTTGTGATGAGTATCCATTTGTTCCAGTAATGGTGATAATGGAAAGGAATGAGCTATTGCATGCAATGCTACGTCCTAATAGTTGGATTGGGTAGGATCCAATATTCTCACATATAAACTAGAGATGAGTTAGAGAGAGATGGATGCAAGCATATGTAAGATACACTAAAGAGTTTGTGTGTAAAATGATTTCTTCCAAACAACCGAACCTCTCCAGTGTGAGAGGGTTTAAATAGTTCTTACACGCCCCATAAAACGGGCTATGTTTAGGCTTATAGTGGGTAAAGACCCGGCCCAACACCATAAATCATACGATTACTGTACCTACTACGAGCTATGATAAATAAGAAATACATGGGGTGACCGAGTCTTTTTTCTTAATCCTAACATCTCCCCCTAAGGGAGGTCACCCAGGAAATTATTATAATTTGATTATAGCATTCTATGAATGATCATTGACTCTGGCTCGTAGTCTTGATTCTTCAAGTACTATCTTGTACGGCAAGTAGTGATCCTTTGAGCATATTTTTTCCTTTGACCTGTATGATCTTTGAGATTTCTTGAGATCATCAGCACTGTAAATCTCTAATCATCCTTGTTGTGAAGAATTGCCTCCCTTGTGAGTGTTTCACCTCAGACAGGCAATGCTCCACTTTCTGGAACATGATAGAAGCATCAGAGTTACGCGAAAGCTGTGTTTTAAGGACTTTCAGCTATCATATGTCTTGTTGATTAGAAATATTATAAAAGTGTAGCATTGGGTTGTGAATGACAAGTCTCTTCCAGCGGCGGCTACTGTCGGGATCGATGCAAGTATACTTTAAGTAAAAACACACAAAGTGTCTTTGTTCACTTTCATTGAATAAGGTTGCAAGGACCACGGTTCCCCGTTAATCAGTATAAATACTGCCTATGATCAGGTAGACTTCCGAAGAATCTCCTTAACAGGGTTTCGCAGCTGCGCTAGCCGTTCTCAAACAGGAGCGTTTCAAAGTAGACAAATCACGGAATGAGTGAACCAGTAGATTAAAACCCACTGATTAAATGAGAAATTGATTTGAAAAATCATCGCAGCGTGTTCACTCCAGAAAAGATTTTTTGGGACACATCGAGGGTTTTATAACATAAAATCAACTTTCATCAGAAACACTTTTGTTTTGAAAGATATACACAGTCAATGTGCTCAAAAATCGGTTGTTGAGCACATCGAAAGGTTTTTCAAAAGCTACTCGTCAATTCATATACTGGAACAAGTTTGATTCATAAGGAATCGCACCATCGTTTCTTTCCAGTTATCACAAGCTTGATCCTCAAGAGGATCTCACATGTCACCTACCAAGGCTTTTTTGAATGTTGGCTCTAGAAGGATTTCCATCTCATTTGTGAGTACTTTAGTATCACTCAATGTTCTGGCAATACAACAGGTATATATGCGTAGACTCTTAAGATCCATTACTTGCTATCACATTGTGTGATAGCAAAGCATAGTTTGTATTAGTATCCTAACGAGATTTATGGATGATCTCATGGCTCTAGGACCCCCCCCCTCAATATGCATTTTTGGTTTTTTGGTAGTCGGAGGCTGGAGCAGGCTGCCTACCTTTTCTAATATCAACCACTCGGAAGATGAGAGAGACGATAGAATGTAAAGATCTCCCGTGAGGAAATGAAACAAGAATCCTTTGAGGGATCTTGAGTGGCTAGGAAGGGTTGTGCAGCGTATCACTGGGTCTATGATACTTGTCTTC
Source organism: Tanacetum coccineum (assembly GCA_026074375.1). NCBI lineage: Eukaryota > Viridiplantae > Streptophyta > Magnoliopsida > Asterales > Asteraceae > Tanacetum > Tanacetum coccineum. The sequence goes on from BQNB010076692.1 coordinate 27,229, forward strand.
AAATAGTCAAGCAAACAACCATGTGATTCTACAGCATATAGAGACTCGGTTACTCCTAAATTAAAGGAGGCTTGCTTTCCATTTCACCTATATCTTAACATTTTCTTTTTCATTCTTTCAACCCCTTCGGTGCTTTACTACCGAGACTTCCATTACTAGAACCAAGTTGGGTGTGTTCTAGTACTAGCTCCATCTCAGTCCGCACTATTCCCTTATTCTCACATTACTACTTTTGTAATCATACCTAAGGACTTCTACACTAACTAGTGGATTTTCCATGGGTAGATCCCTCCGGCTCTGGCGGGATCATAGGAACATGTACCTAACCTTACCATCCTTATAACTCTGATAAAGTAAGTACAGGGTCGGTCTTTTGGTACAGTTCACTTCGCCATAAAACTAATTGAAAAATCAATCAAGGTACTTGTGATATAGATATCAAAGCCATTGTACCTTGATTGTTTTGATTATTTAGAAACGCTCCCCCTCAACAAGTGCGTCGGTAATCGAAATTGTTTGGCACAAGGAGGGAGGAGTACCTGCTTGAGTCTTAATAGATCACATTTTTATCAGATTTAATATTTAAATCACATTCTCTCCCCTGATCAAAAATTTCAAACCCTTTGAGATTTAGGATCTCAATTGATTTAAATATGTTAGAAAAATTTGGGAGAAAATGTGGTCTGATTAAATACAAGCCGATATTGGAACCTATATATGCTCCCCCTCAATTGATGAGGGATTCTGTTAGTGTCAGTTATGATGATTTTATAAATGATTTAGAGTTTAACGAGAAACTCATGAAAAATTCATAAACTGACACATAACACTGATAACTTCACAACTAAATAATGTACAAAGTCTACAATATAAAACACATGATATTGACCTTTTAATTGGAATGACGATATCATTCCATTCTCTGAAGAAGTCTGTAGTCAATATCACGAACACGTCCACCAACAAAGCATTCCAGATTCTGGTAGATCCTTCTCGTCTTCAGTCGCCTTTCAATTGCCGCTATGAACTTTTTGCTCCTTGTCACATCCTTTTCAGTCCAGAATCGCATATTCATTCCCAGATTGTGCCGCTTGACCTTGAATTCCTTAACTCTGTAATCTAGTGCTTCCAGAATACGTGTCAACGTCCCATCACTAAACTTGTATATTTCGTTGAACCACATGATCTTTTATTCATTGTTGTTGACCGGGAACACTACTGCTCGAGGAGACTCAATGATGGTATAATCATGATTGAACTCGTAGCCTGTTGTATCCCATCCTGGTTTTGTAAGGTTTAACTGTGTCTGGTAGCTTTCAATGCCGAGTTGAAAGTCTTCGACCCACTATCGACTCACCAAGTTTTGGGTCCATAGTTTGACAGCAGTAGATAGCATTTGTTTGTCTGAACCAGGAAGATGATTGAGATGACCTTGCAGAAGGAGTAGATTCAGGTCTTTAAAGTCACTGGGATACAAGTTCTTGAAATCTTTTTCATCAATCGTATGTTCTTAGAAATCAGCTCTTCGGAGGACAATTTCGCTCAAGTAGTCATACCCGTATCTTGATTATGCTTTGATTCTGACGACACTAAGAATCCGCATGTGTGTTCTGACATCTTTTCTACGCGACGAAGAATCATGTCTGTCAATATTGAACTTCTGTCGATTAAACCACCAGTGAGAGATGCCATATTTTGCACTTATGTCATAAGTACACACATCATCTATCCACATTTATTCTGGCACTAGTAGTTCAAGCCTAAAGTCAAGATAACTAGCAGCCTTCATCTTGGAAATCGATAGTGCAGGATTGCTTCCCTTGCTGCCATATCTCAAATACTCTAAGTCTTTATTAAAGAAGAATTGTAGTTGAATAGTGACATGACCTGGAGGTCCACCGAGAGGTAGTGGTCGGTTGACATCGATTCTGACATGATCTCCTACTGGATTCGTCCAGTCAACCTGAGATGTAAGCATCTTGTGACACTCCTCCTCTGGAACTAAAGGTGGATGACATCTGGATAGAAGGCTTTAACAACTTCATAATCCTACCCTTCAAAATCTACTTGTGTAAGCGTGGTCTTGTTTACTTGTCGGCAATACCATTTCAAGAAAGTTGTCATATCTCTAATATTTGCATGTAACGAGTTCTCCGCTGGGGGCTCATAAGTAGTGGCCAACGCAGAAGCCCAGTTGTTCGCAACATCTGACTTGTTAGAAGAAGGAATAGTCCAGGCAGGTTTAGGAGTTGATGGTCTTTCCTCTTCAGGTAGTGGTTTCGACCAGTCTTTTTCCAAGTCAACTTTTGGTTGGTGATCATTCTCGGAGTCTTCATCATTAGGCAAAAGTACCTGCTCTTCGGGAATAGAATCATCCTGCATCAGATAGTCAGTTGGAGATAAATCTTAAGCCCCAGCGATGTCAGCTGACTCATATTGAGTGTCAGATGTCATCCAAGCCATAGATTGTGAAGTTGAGGTTGCAGTCTTGGATGAACTTGGAGCTTGACTGCCTTATTGCTATGAAGATCCAGATGTACCAATAGATGGAGGAGGAAGAGAAGGCAACTGAGAGGATCCTGATGCTCCAAAAGTACTTAGAGCACCGGATGCGCCTGCTAGAGGAGGTGGTTGTGTAGGTGGAGATCCAGGAGGAGTTCTTGGTGACTCACGTCTTTTTCTTTTCTTCTTATGTGCTTCTTCCTGATCAGCTAAGTGTTGATTTAAATAGTCTAGCTCCACTGTCTTCTGCAGAGCTTCATACAAGTCATTGTGAACTTCATGAGTCTTGTATGTGTTGTCTTCAAACATCCGTTGTTGAAGAATTTCCTTCATATCAACGGTGGGCAGATCCATGAAGCGGGCTCGAAGTAGAGCTTGCATTGCCCAGTCAACTGCATCAGTGACTATCTCATCAACAGCTTTGCTCACCTGGTGGGGAATATTAAGATTCTCTAATTTGTACAGCCTGGACCCATGTTTATCCAACCTTTCCTCCAGGACCAAGTTGTTTTGTATCAGATCCGCGATATGTTGTTCAAGCTCACCTATGCGACGAACTAGGATCAGATCTGTAGTGCTTTGAAGTGGCGGTGGTAGAAGAGTTGTTGTTGTTATGATTATTGAGGTTGTTGCTGTTGATGTTGAGAGTAGAGAGTCAGATTGTGACTTCGTGAGATCAATAACCGGAGTGGTCATTAGAGGAACCGAGGAGGTGTCTTGATGAATGGGGACTAAAACCATTGACTGAACCTCTGCTTCAGCATTGGTTTTCCCTGGTTCTTCTTCCTTTGGCTTCTCCACGAAGAACTGATTAGTGAAGCTGAGATCTTTATCAAGGTTTTGAAGAGAAGACAAGGTTCTAGTAGAGCTAGCAGGTTCTTCAAGAATCACCTGATCTTTAGTTAGCAGTTTGAGGTTTTCCTGAACATTTAGGTAAGCAGTTGTTGTAAACTCCTCATCCATTTTCTCCTGTTTTTATTGAGTTGAAGCATCAGTGGTCTCTAAGTCCATGCGTTCAAGGTTTGGTCCAGCATGAACCACATGACTTGGTTGAAGTTGAGACTCTGCAGCATCACCAGGGTTTGATCCATCCTGGCCTTCGTCTTGTTTACCAGGGTTTGGTCCATCCTGGTCTTCATCTTGATCTCCAGCTTTAATCACAGGAACTTCCTCCTCTGACTCCGTTTCACTGTCTGTAAGAGTAAGTTTCGCATCCAAGGAGGGAGAGTCAGCATGTTCAGAGGGTTCAGTGGGCAGGGGAGTACGTCTCTAAAAGATGAATTGATCTGCTAGGTTCTTTGGTTTAGGAGTCTATAGGGTGAGAAGATCTTGAGCCGCTTGTTCTTCAGCG
>BQNB010076693.1:0-26555 GCA_026074375.1 Tanacetum coccineum
AACGTACCCTTAGAGGCCGTTCTTTGTACTTTGTGTGATGTATATTATGACGTCACGCCCCCGAACACGTATTCCGTCCAGGCCTCGTTTGGGGGTGTGACAGATTGGTATTCAGAGCCACGGTTATAGAGAATTAGGTAGTATATACTAGGTCTGGTCAACCAGTATGTGATCCTTAAGTACTAAATATATCATATTACCATATTTATACTTACATTTCATTTTGCAATATCATATTTTATATCACGTTTATTTTATTTACCACACACGTCTCACATAATTTCTTATAAAGGTCATTATATAAATACTAAAACTTTTCTAAGACATTGTAGGTGAAACAATGATCTCGTTTATTTCTAAGACATTGCAAATGAAGCAATGGTCTCTTTTAATTCTAAAACATCGTGAGTATACGACGGTCCCTAAAACTTCATCATGAATTTACATAATATTATTTTTCATATCCTCGAAACTTGTTACAGTCCTTCGATCCTACGTTATCTTACTATCCGAACTTGAATGCGAGCTTGAACACCCGTCCCATACTGTTGAAACCGCTACGTCATCTCGTAACGTCGCAATCTTTCTTGCTCTTTGTAATTTCTAGAAATATGCTGATTAATTCGCATACGATATTAACCCGTCATCCAACAACGTTTCATTTATTTTAACCCGACTTATTTATTTTCCTTTTACTTCTCTTAATTTGGAAGAAAATGTCGGCATCATGACAAGGAAAGAGTTCTGAAGAAATGGAGCAGGTTGTAGCCTAACGAGTTGCTAATGCTATTAAAGCTATTGCGATCTACGAGTCAAAAATCCGCATGGCTCACGACTCGATGAATCAGGTCATATGTGAGGAAGCCACATTAGGAAAGAATGTTAGAAACACAAGGAAATGGGGAAGTGATCATGGTAGGGATTCTCACCAACAACAAAGCAAGAGGACTAAAGTGGTTAGACCACACGCTACTAGGGCAGGCAACAAGAAGGCGTATGCTGGAAATTTGCCTTACTACAACAAGTGTAAGTGGCATCATATTAGACCATGTACTGTGAAGTGTGGCAACTGTAAGAGAGTTGGCCACATGAAAAAGTATTATAGGACTTCCGCTCCTACAACAATTAAGAGGGCCCTAATAGCTAACTAGAAACCTGCAGTAACCTGTTTTGGATGTGGTGCTCAAGGGCATTTCAAGAGTAAGTGCCCAAGGTTAAAGAACCAGAATCATGATAATCAAAAAGGGAAGGAAGAAAAAACTCGCAAGAAATCTAAGGTTGTCAAGGATTTTACTGATGCTTAAGGAGAGATTTTTCTGACCTAGTAAGACCAAAGTCGAAACTTTCTATAACTATATTCCCTAAGAGTTACGCGTTAGTACTTTTCTATAAATTTCATTGTATTATGTGGATGTTTTTTTTTAAATTTCTATTAATGTATGTGTCATGACAACTCCGTCGGTTACGCTTTAGTACTCTATTAACTTATGTAAGCTACCCCTCGAATTTGTTACCATCTTATGAATTCCCCTATTGTCTTATAAACCATTTTACTATTATAAACTAATTAGATGTTATCCTATAACCAATTTTAGTGTCGACTTATAAACAGAGTTGCTGTCATTTTATAAACTATTTTACCGCCAGCCTACAAATCGTTTGCTGACAGCTCATCATTTATTTTGCTAACACCTTATAAACTATTTTAATATCATTCTATAAATCATTTTGTCAACATCTTATAATTATGCTACTATCACCTCATAAATTATTTAGCAATCATTTTATAAACAATTTCATTTTCATCTTATAACCTATTTTGCGTTTATTTATAAACTCTTTTGCTACCATATTATAAACTACTTCGTTGTCTCTTATAAACTATTTTGTTGTCATTTTATAAATCATTTTGTTGCCAGCTCGTAAACTATTTGTTACTATATTATGAACCCCCTTGCTACTACCTTATAAACTGTCACGTGATTTTCTCGCAAACCATTCGGCTATTATCTCATGATCTCTTTTCGCTATTTTACCAAATATCTTGTGTAACAACCTTGTTTTCGTTTTTATGAAATGTTTTGCTACTGTATAAACCACATTTTATATATACCATGTAAACCCTTACACAAAAAACTAGTTTGACGAAAAAAGCATTTCATCGTTAGTACCTAAATTATATATAGCCTGATCACCTATGGATAATTTAGGAAGGACCATGCCATGCTAAGAGTAGTCACCAAATTTTTTTGTCAATCTACCTTCACTTTCCATTTCTATTTATGTTTCTTTCTCTATATTTTCAACAAATTTTATCATATTCATGTTTTACTAATATTTTCCGTGCGTGTTCGTGATGTTGTGTCTGTCATGTGTATTTGTATTAGTAAGTGTCGTAACTAAGTGGATTTTCTCAACCCTATCATATAGAGACACCGTACCCTTAACCGAGAGACCAAATCACGCTCCTTGTGGTCATGAAATCATGGATTGTAAAGTTTTGGAACATTAGGAACTGATCCCTTTAAATTGGATTGGGATCAAGAAAATTTGGAAATAATCAACTCACCGGCCAGAAACTGTTAATAAAACAACTAAGACGAAAAAGAGTTTTGCTGACATGAGACAAAAACCACTTGAGTTTCAAGTTGGAGTTAAGGCCATGATGAAAATGTCGCCAAAAAGGGGTGATACGTTTTGGCAAACGGGGAAAGTTGAACCCGCATTATATTTAGGGCTTTTCAAAATCCTTGTCAAAATCCGGAACCGTTCTAAGTAACATTTAACTGGTCATGGAAAAATCGTTTCTTGTGATCCATATACGACATATATCTTTACCGATTCCTGCTTTATTGAGCCTTATGTGTGCATATGCTATACGTGCGCTTGCGAATTCTTTTGCTCCGGGTATTATATTATATGGATTCTTTCTACCTTAAGAGTTTATCTCTACTATGAGTTTGTTTATTTGAGTTACGTTTGCCTTGCGTTTATCCTCCCATTCCATTTACTTTTGCCTTGCGCATGGCCTAAGAATATGTCAATTAGTTTCAACATGCCTTATTCTCGTCACCTCATAATGTCTTATTTATTTATTTAATTATATACATTTTTTACACGAATTTATATCGCCGCACTCTTCCTTACTTCTCGTGATTTGTAGAAACATGTCGACGTCAGGACAAAGTCTAAATGCTGCCGCCATTGAGCAATTGATAACCCAATGCGTAGCTGAGGCGATGGCAGCTTACGAAGCAAACCAAAACAATTGAAACGAAGATGGAAATCCCTATGTGAATGCTGGAGGTGTTGTGCCCGTTGCTCGTGAGTGTACTTATCAAGATTTCATGAAATGTCAGCCACTTAACTTCAAGAGGACTGAAGGAGTTGTTGGGTTGACTAGATGGTTTGAAAAGATAGAGACTGTATTTTACATCAGCAATTGTCCACAGAAGTATCAAGTGAAGTATGCCTCATGCACTCTGCAGGACAATGCATTGACTTGGTGGAACTCGCATAAGAGGACAATTGGAACTGATGCTGCATATGCCATGACATGGAAGGCACTTATAAAGTTAATGACTAAGGTATACTGTCTAAAAAATGAGATTTAGAAGATGGAGACTGAGTTATGGAATCTAGTTGTGAGGGGTAATGATTTGACTGCCTATACCCAAAGGTTCCAAGAGCTAATCTTACTGTGCACTAAGATGGTCCCAGAAGAGGAAGACCAAGTTGAGAAGTTTATTGGGGGTCTACCCGATAACATCCAAGGAAATGTGGTTGTTACTGAACTCACAAGACTCCAAGATGCTATTCGAATTGCAAATAATTTAATGGATCAGAAATTGAAAGGTTATACTGCGAGGGATGCTGAGAACAAGAGGAGGCTTGATAGCAACCCAAGAGATAACCGTGTGCAACAACCACCCTTAAAGAGGCAGAATGTGGCAAGGGCTTACACGGTTAGGAACAATAAGAATAAGGTTATGCTAGAATTTTACCACTCTGTGATAAGTGCAAGCTGCACCACCACGGTCTATGTCCTATTAGATGTGGAAACTGCAAGAAGGTTGGCCACCAAGTAAGAGACTGTTGGGCCTCTACTATGATGACATGATATGGATGTGGAGGAAAAGGACACACCAAGAGGTATTTCCCAGAATTGGGGAACCAAAATGGAGACAGAGAAGCTCGTCAGAACCTCGACATTGTTATGGATACGTCCCTCCCTGAAAATTTGTTAAGTTCTTATATTAACTAATGCAAGGGCCAATAGGAATTTCATTTGTACTATTATTAGCCATCATAGCGGTGTCGCCTCAATTTTCTCGGTCATTTAACACTGGGTTAAGTTAACTAAATAATTGACCTTGTGATCTTCTTTTAAGAACTGTCCTTTAACCGTACCCTTTTCTCGAACCTCCCATCTACGTTAGATACCATGACTTAAGCTTTGAGGACAAAGCTCTTCTAACGAGGAAAGGATGTCACACCTTGTAAATTTCCATTCATTATTTTAAACTATTCCGATCATTATTTTGACTTTTATACGTTACGTTTAAATTTGACTAAGACCGAGAAGTTATCCCGCGTAAAAATGAAAAACGTCATTGGACGCATTTTGGATTCGGACTTGGATTATTCTACATGTTATATGCATAATTTTATCATTTTAAAGTGTTATGTAGTTTACGTACACTTCCGTTTGCGATTCTTACATTTTTCACGTACAATTTACGTTTTTCGTGTTATAGGTCAAACGGAACCCCGGAAAGCCGCCACCTTTGCATGTAAACTTATATTATCACCCTATACACTTATTAATATCAAAAATTTGAATTTCCTCCTCCTCTTAACCTCAAAATTCCATTCATATTCAAAAAAGGGGAATATACTTTAAATTTTAAAAAAATACACATGTATGTGTAAGATGTAGAAAAAGACTTAAGCATGTGTCACTTTCACTTCTTGTTTTCTTATGCAAGACTAAACCATGTGAAGTGTAAGAACTCTTACACTTTGATTCTATTTTTTTTATCATCTAGTAAATGAACCATGACTTGATACTTGCACCATAGTTCCAAAATTTTAACCCATGGCCTCCTCTTTTGCTGTTGGTGAACCGAACACACACACACACACTATAAGTGTATGTTAGTCATTGACTTGGTTAAGAAATATGCACCCAAAACCTTACACTTGTTCTATAAATACTAAGTAACCTCACATTTTAGGGTTCACTTTCATTTCTTCAAGCCACCACAAACATTTTTCTTTCCTTCCTTGTTCTTACCCTACGGCTCAAACACCCTTAATAGGGTTTTAATTTCTTTTGATTCTCTTCAATATTCAAACATACTAGGTTCATTTCTAAGGTTATCTAAGCTCATTCCAAGCATTGGTTTTTTGATTTTTAAGATCTTTTAAGGGTTTTAAGAATTAGGGTTTCACTTTATTTTAGAGGTTTTACAAGATCTTGGTGTATGTTATAGATCTAGTGTTCAATCTTATTTCTTTATCATTTGTAAGATATTTCTTGAACCTCCTTTTGATTTCTTTATTTTCTTATGCTCTTGATTTAAATTCTATTGTGTTTGTGTTAAATTTTCAAAAAGAAATGAAATGAGTATGTGAAATAATGAAGTTTTATACTTTCTTTTATAATAATCTTTGATTAAGGAAAGGATGAGTAGATTTGTGTGTTGCAACAATGATAATGAAGGGATTATGATAGTTTTGAAAGAGGTTTTGATGTTGGTTTAGTCGTGAATGGAATTAGGTTAGTATAAGCACTATTGTGAAGTTTGGATGGATTTTTGGAAGCGTTTATGAAAAATAAGGTTGTTGATCCGAATTTGTTTTAGGGTTTTGGGCGACTTAAAAATGTTTTCATTAGCCGAGAAGGTAGATTTCAGATAGCTCGTTTCATATAGATAGTTTTTCATATATCGAACATTAAAATCGGACTTAAAACGACCGAGTTACGCTCAAATAAAACTTGAAATATTTTTCAGCAAAACGATTTTAATACAATCAGATCAGAAATGAAAATGACCATTTTGACCCCCTTCGAGTTTGTTTTGGCAAAAGTGTAAAACACAAACATGGCCTAAAATGTCGTTTCACTTCCAAAGTGGCAAAAGTTGTGTTAAAAATGCTTTATGAGTGAGATAGACCTAGTTTTCGTCAAGTTATTTTCGGACATATAATTTTATATATTAAAACGTTTTCAAACGGGTTAGGTCCGTTTAGGCTTCAAAAGCCTTAGAAATATTAATGTAGTGATTTGATCTTATTACGAAGGGTTAGGAGTTTTCTAAGAATGATAAAGCGATGCCGTTGAACGTTACTAAAAATAGTAAGTTAGTACGAATTAGAGAAATAGAAATGAAAAGTTGGCGTTTAGGTTTCGTTAGTGCGTTTATGGAATTATGGACTTGAGAAATATAGGGGATGGTATTAACATCCCGAAACTTAGAACTTTTCGAAAATAAAAAGTTTCCTAAAATAGTAACTTTTTGAAAATGGCAACTTTTCCTAAGAATGACGTAACGTTTATATAAACCTAATGAGTTTGTAAAGATACGTTTTTGTTAAATAAACTAAAGCGCAAACACATATGGATGTCTATTTCTTTTATAAGCGTCTTATACGACGTTTCGTTATTTATTTCTCGTTCCTAAAGCACGCCCCTTTAATTAGGTCGCAGTTAGAGTCGTTTGATTTTGCCATACCTCTCGTTGATTATTCCATCACTCACTGATTTGCTAAAGGTGAGTTCGTAGCCCCATGTTTTACTTGTTTTATATTAACCTTATAACTTTTAGGGTGAGAACATGCTCGTTTACAAACTTGTTTACTCTAATGATTTTAAAATTATTTATATGCTCGTTTACAAAACTCGTTTACATGATTGATTTCACACTCGTTTTACTATGAATACAAGTACTTAAAGCTTTTACGAATACGTTGGTTGCTTTTACTAAGGATCTGAATACTTTAAACTCTTTACGAATACGTTGGTTGCTTTTACTATGAATGCAAGTACCTTAAACTTTTACATATTACCTAAGTTTCCCTATTGCCACGTAGTACACACTATCATGAACCATTAATTACTTCGTGTAAGCACGAATGCTGTGAATAGATCTATTAGGGTTGACACCCCCACCCGGAATTCTGGATGAGTGCATTGGCCAGTGGGTGCATTTCATTTGAGGTAGTACTTGGGTGTTCTGGCAAAACATCGATTTAAGACGAATCTAAAAGACTAGGATTTACACAACTTGTTAAGGCTTCGGTGTCATAAGCTTAGGGTAATATCATAAAAAAAATTGTGATATTGTATATGTTACAATAGTCATACACACTCAGAAACGTTGAGATTCACACTACTTTTATTGAACGATATCAGTTACCAAATACTTTTCATGATACTGGGAATGAAACAGAAATTACTAAATCCTTTTAGTCCTCGTAAATATTTTACTTAAACCTATGAACTCACCAACTTTATGTTGACATTTTAAGCATGTTTTTCTCAGATGCTTAGCTGTGGATGTCTTTGATTGCTATATGGTGTCTCCTTGCATGGCCTGGTTTAAAAGAATCTTTATCTATTGTTTAAACATCGTTGACAAATTTTAAATCTTATTTACGCTTTCGCATTTGACCCTTTTAAATCATATAAGTATTGTAACAACGTAATTTATGTTATCAATGCAACAATGTTTATTTTTAAAACGTACCCCTTAGAGGTCGTTCTTTGTACTTTCTGTGATGTATATTATGACGTCACACCCTCAGAAACGTATTCTGTCAAGGCCCTGTTTGGGGGTGTGACACTATTTTCCTTTTCAGTTTTCATACAATTACAGGTATAGGTTATAACACCCTGTGTTTTCAAGTCATTGACGACGCCGATAAATCCACAATGTATCTTTTGTATTGTACGCGTTTGCTTTAAATCTTAAATATTAAGCTAAATCGCGTAAGCTAAAAATTAACGTTCATTGTAAACGGGCATCGAACAATTAAATGTTTACATCAAGCAAGGGTTATATAATTATTTTGAGGATAATTATTAACTTTGTTCATTTTATTTTTATCGGATACGTAAAGTGTATACGTTTCGCGATAAATTGCGTTTAGGCACTCCCGGAACCACAAAAACTTTTCTACGCTTCAACAAATACCCACTTTTATACCCAATACATAAAGTTTACTCAAATATATCATATATATCTCTTATATGCCGAATTTATGGTCAATGGTACAAAGAAATACAAGAAACTCTTCCATTTGGTCAAAACAACACCATACTTCATTAATCTACACCATACCTCTTTATTACCTAGCCATACCTTGTCTTCTTTGACTAATGACCATGACTATGACCATTCCCAAGACCATACCATGTTTCTTTGAATGTTTTCTTGACCCTTGACTCTTGAAAGTATTATATACATACAAGTAACTAGCTAAGTATTCATAGAAGTAAAGCACTTAGTAAAATTTTCACAATCTTTCTCTCCTCCTCTCTTTGAGCTCACGGCACAAAGCACACACCCACATAAACCCATATCAATTTTTATACAACCCATACCCTTCTATACACATCTATTATAAGTCATTCTAAGGTGTTTCCATCCATTGAATCACCATTTACAAGTATAATCACAAAGGAAGTAAAAAAGGTTTTATTAAGTAAACAAGGGCTTTCTATCTTGCAAGCTTTGGGTTTTAAGGCTAAACAACCCGGGGGGGTGTTTTTTTTTTTTTTTTTTTTAAAAAGCAAAAAACATTTGTTTCTCATTATCATCATACATCATAAGGTCTATTTTAAACCTTTATGCTTTCATTTTATGAGTTTTTATGTTTATGATGTGCTATATAGTGAAATCACCATTAGGAATACTTTTGAACATGAAAAATATAATTTTTCTCGTGATTATGATTTTGTACACTTTCTTACATATTATGATGTTGGTAATATCATAAAATAAATGATATATAAGTCTTGTACAATCTCGGTTTAAGCATAAAAAGTTCATATGTAAACTTGTATTAAAAAAGTTAATTTAGAAATGTTTCGTGATTTCAATATAAAGTTAACAACTGTAGATCTTATGATCTTTGGCTAAAATATGACTTATGGACTTATTATATGTATAACATATGATAATATATAATTATAAAAGACTTGTGGAAAAATGTGAGGTTGAAAAGTATATAAATACCATATTATATAATAAATTATATAAAAAGATCTTTGGGACAGTAGGTTTTCGAATTTCCAAACAGGGATTTTTAAGTTTTTTTATAAAATAAATACAAATCACTATGATTCCGAAAAAGGTAAAAACTTAGATAAACGGATTAATAACGAAAAAAGTTACGTTAAAAACGAGATTATACTTAATTAAACTGAGTTATAAAAATTACTTTTATAAAAACTTATATCAAACAGCTAGTTTGATATTTTTAATAAATAATACATTTTTTAGATTCAAAATGATAAGAATCTTTTGTAAACCTCATAAAAATGTAGAACTTTCAAATACGAGAACGTCCTCGAAATAATCGTTAAAAACGGAGCTATAACGAATAAAATACGACATTTACGGGTTTTACGATGACGAATACGATTTTTATAAAGCTCACGTCTGCCAGTAGGTCCGAAATTCAAAAATGTCAATTTATGATAACTCGTCTTGATACGAAAAGATGGGCATAAGAAACGCGAGAATCGGATTTAAAACGCGAAAGTTACGCCAGTTTTACTAAAACGGTAATTATAAACGTTTTAACTTGTTAAACACAATTTTACCAAAACCATTAGTTGGTGATTGAGCTATATAGAATATTATGTGGTTATCAAAGTACTATATTACTAGGGAGTTTCATAATGAGGCCTCTTCGGATGGCGTATCGACGAGTTGTTGGATTTACGATTTAAAGTGTCCTAACTCCTCGAACGTCAATGTTTCATGACCTCTTTATTATGATTAGCCCGAATGATAGTACGACTATAAAATCTATAAGATTATATTGCAAAGTAATAGGTACTTATACGACTATGATAATTTAGGTTGCATTCGATCTTTTACGTGACGCATTATCTGTGATATTTGGATTATCCGAACTCAAGGTGAGTTCATAGCCCCACATTTTTACGATTTCCATATTTATAATTATGGGGTGGAAACAATGCTTTGTTTTACAAATTGGACGCAAAGTATTGATTTCACATGATTGACCTAAGTAGCGATGACCAATTAATGCCCATTATCATGAATGTCAATTGCATAAGATTAGTTGGAATGACATTATTGTGAGCGCGATTGTTATTTAATAGATCTATTCGGAAACACCTCACGTGCGGGTGACTTGCTATCACCGAGAATTGAAGTTATAGGTAGGTCGAATTTTTAGGGAATGTTTTTGGGTTAGAACATCATCACGGGCTGAGTAGCAATATTATCGCGAACATGACTGTCGGCTTCAGTGTCATGAGTTAGTGTAAATGTAATCTGTCTTGCGATCCTAATATTAGAGATTTATCAACAACCTATGAATTCACCAACATTTTTGTTGACGTGTTTAAGCAATGTTTTTCAGAGATCAATTAGGCATGGGCTGCAGGGATGCATGGGGTGTTTTTTACATATTTTTTTGGATTGCATGATTAAAGATTTAGGTGCATCATTTTTTGGGAAATCGTCATTTCCAACTTTTGTAATATTCAACAATGAACAAGTGTAAAGCTAAATGCTTTTGCTATTAAGTCTTTTCAAGTAAATCCAATGTCTCATTTTAAAACGACTTTATGTGTTGTTCTTATATATCTGTGCTATTGATCCTTGGAAGTAACACGCCCGGACCTTATTCGCTGCGTACCAATTTGGGGTGTTATGTATTGGTATCAAGAGCCAAGGTTATTGAGAACCAGGTCAATAATATTTTGTACTTGGACTATTAACCATTTTCAAACATTGCATTCATAATATGGCGTTTTTATGGGAACTACATTGTTGTTTGCTTTAGTTAGTTTTAAACTAGATGCTTACATGACACACTAGTTGATTGCATTAGTGGGACTAGATTGTATCATAATTTGGATATGCGTGTTTATATTCATAGTACGTATATTATATGAGGGTATATTATGTATATTTACAAAGAGGAGCTTTTGTTTCTTTCGCGCAACTCGAATTTCTATATATAAAGAGTTATTTATATCAAATTAGGGGAATATTTATTAAGGCAAGGTAGTACGATAAGCTCGTAGGTCCTAAGGATACCTAAACATTAAGATATCGAATATGTTACCCTTACCATCATTCATTTATGCATAGTGCATACTCATATTTACCATACCTGCTTTATATAATATATTTATATTAAGTTAACAGTTCTGTCTCGTTGAAGAGTTATGTTTTCATACTCGACGGTTTCATACACATTTGTTTATATTAATTCCGAGCCATAGAGATTCAGTAAGCTTTCTGATGAGGAGATAGAGGGACCAATGAAGGATCAACCTCTATCTGCTGATGCCTCACCTACAGCCCTATCACCAGGCTACATTGCTGACTCCGATCCGGAAGAGGATAAGGAGGACCCTGAGGAGGATCCTGCTGACCATCCTGCCGACGGATGAGACAATTATGATAATGAGTCATCTGATGATGACAACGATGATGATGATGTTAAGAAGGATGAGGAGGACGAGGAGGAGGAGGAGCACCTAGCTTCGGCCGACCCTTCTGTTGTACCTACAGATGATCCTGTCCCTCAAGTAGGATCAGATGGGAATTTGATACTGATAAGTCTGCTTCTACACCACCCACCTCTCTCACGCCATATCATTTGTCGTTTGAGATCAAATAGTGACAATACGGATGTCTATTTAATAACTACTCCACGACCACCTCTGCTGAGAAATGCATTAGATTTTGCTGCTACACTACCTTCACTAATACCACCACCTAGAGGAATAGATTAGTCACCGAAAGATAACATAAAGGGTCTGAGCATATAAGAATCTTGAGAGGCACCCTGGCCATGGACAAATAGATTGTCACTAAAATTACATTTTTGGGATTTTGAAGGAAATGGCACCAAAAAGAGCCACAAGGTCAACACCAGTTACAGAAAATCCTACCACCACCACTGTCACCAATGCCCAACTTCAGGCAATGATTGACCAAGGTGTTACTGCTGCACTGGCAGCACGTGATGCAAACAGGAATGGCGATGACAGCCATACTTCGGGAACAGGTGCCAGAAGGACCGAACGCGTTACTCGAGAATGCACTTACCAAGACTTCATGAAGTGCCAACCTCTGTATTTCAAAGGCACTGAGGGAGTGGTCGAACTAACCCAATGGTTTGAAAGGATGGAGACTGTATTCCGCATAAGCAACTGCTCTGTGGAAAATCAGATCAAGTTCTCCACTTGTACTCTTTTGGCAGGAGCTCTGACGTGGTGGAATTCCCACGTTAGAATTGTTGGTCATGATGTTGCGTATGCAATGACTTGGATAGATCTGAGAAAGAAAATGACTGACAAGTACTGTCCGAGGAACGAGATAAAGAAGCTCGAGGCTGAGTTGTGGAATTTGAAAGTAAAAGGTACCGATGTGACAGGGTACAACCAACGTTTCCAGGAACTAGCACTGCTGTGTGTTAGAATGTTTCCTGAGGAGTCTGACAAGGTTGAAAGGTATGTCGGTGGTTTGCCCGATATGATTCATGGAAGTGTTGTGGCGTCAAAACCAAAAACCATGCAGGAAGCTACTGAAATGGCAACAGAGTTGATGGATAAGAAAATCAGCACTTTTGCTGAACGTCAAGCTGAGAACAAGAGGAAACTTGACAACAACAACCAAGCTCAACAACAACTTCCTAAGAGGCAGAATGTGGCTCAAGTTTATGCCGCTGGGACTGGTGAAAGGAAGGAGTATGCCGGAACTCTACCATTATGCAACAAGTGCAAATTTCACCACAATGGCCCGTGCACTGTAAAATGCGCAAACTGCAAGAGGGTCGGTCATTTGACTCGAGACTGTTGGAGTTCTGCTGCTACTAACAATCAAAGAACCCTCACTTGTTATGAATGTGGGAATCAAGGGCACTACAAGAGTGATTGCCCAAAATTAAAGAACCGAAATCTTGGAAACCAAGCTGGAGGTACTGGAACACATGGAATGGTGCTTGCCTTAGGAGGAGGAGAAACCGATCAAGACCCTAACAACATTGAAGATGAGATCGAAGCTTAAAAGAGAAAGTTGTCTCGCTTTGCCTAATAAATCCTAAGTTGGAACTATCCTAGACTTTACCTCCTTAGGAGTCCTCGTTGTATTTCTCTTAAATTTCCGTTGTACGAACAATTTCAAATTACCTATCAAATCAATGTGTTGTGAAAATTACTTTAACTTTCTACTTTGAAAGTCAAATTATAACACTATTTTGACGAAAATGAGCATTGCATCGTTAGCCCTCAAATATACATAGCCTGATCAACTATGTATAATTCAGGAAGGACCATGCCATGCTGAGAGTAGTCACCTTAAAACTGCTCGTCGAGAAAACAATTTTCTATTTATATCAAGTTTTGTGTACGTATTCATAAAACATATCTATCACGAGGAACCAAACTAATAATCCTGATAACTAAGTAAACTCTTACACCATCTTACACTGAAGTCGACATCAAATCCTAAGCCAAGAAGTCGAGACACATCACTAGTCGCCTAGGACAATCCACTATTAAACTTACTCGCTAAAGGAGTTACGCCGATGTGAGACGTAAGCTAGTAGAATTTCAAGTTGTCCACCGAGTTATGCTTAAGGTATCACCTTAGAAAGGAGAAGTACGCTTTGGCAAACGGGGGAAGCTAAACCCCAGGTATGTTAGACCATCCAAGGTGATGGAAAAGGTTGGATCCGTTGCTTACAAAGCTTGAGTTTCCTCAAGAGCTGAGCAAGGTTCACAATACGTTTCACGTATCCAACTTGAAGAAGTGCTATGCCAACCTAGGGTGCTTCGGTCTTGTTTGTCAAGAAAGAAAGACGGATCATTCCGGATTGTGCTTGATTACCGGGAATTTAAATTATAACTAACCGGTGAATCTAGAACCGTTGTCCGCTCCCAAGAATTGGATGATTTATTTGATCAGCTTCATGGGGGTCGAGTGTCTAACTCGAAGATCGACCTATAGGTCGGGATATCACCATAATAACGGGTATCGGAAGATAGGGACATTCAGAAGAACGCTTTTAGATTCCCGGTAGGCCATTATGTATTTCCAAGTTATGACGGTTTGGATTGAAAAACGCACCTGCCGTATTCATGGACCCCCACCCCCCACCCCCCATTTTTGAATCGGGTGTAGCCAAAATCATTTTTGGATTTTGTATGATATTTTCATTAGATAAATGCATGACACGAAGTGCTCCTTTAGCTATTCTCTGAATTGCTTAAGAAGGTGGTGTTGTATGCCTTAATTTTCCATTGTGGGAATTTTAGTTCCCAAGTAACAAGTTCCTTGGTATCGTGATTGTTAATGAGGATTTCTGGGGATCACTGCCATGATTATATCATTAAAGTTTGGGCAATCGCGATGTACGCCATTCGGAGTTCGTCAATTTTAGGTCTTGCTGGGATTATCAAGATTATTGATGGTTTTCGAAGATCGCCAAACCAATGACCAAGGCTCACCCAGAAGAAGGTCAAGTTTGAACCGTGGGGTGATTAACCTTTGAAGCAGCTTTTCAACTGTTGATGCAGAAGGTTGTGCAGTCGACACCCAATCCTGGCCTTACCTGAAAGAAGCAAAGATTTTATTGCTTACTGCGATGCTTCAAAGAAGGGTTTGGGCACTGTGTTAATGCAAAGAGAAAAGGTTATTTCTTCTTGCATCACGCCAACTGAAGATTCATGAGAAGAACATATCACGACTCATGATTTGGAACTTAATAGCCAGTAGTGTTGCTCATCATAGATTTGGAGGATTACCTGTATGGAACTAGGTGCACGGTGTTCTACTGATCATAAGAGTTTACACCACATTATTATTCAGTAAGAGTTGAACTTGAGGGCTCAACGTCAGTTGGTGGGAGCTTGCTCAGTGATTACGACTAGAGATTCCGTTATCACCCGGGAAATGGCCAAAACATTTGTTGCTGATGCTCTAAGCAGGAAGGAGAGAGATCAACCATTAAGAGTTCGAGCCTTATCATGACTATTGGCTTGGATCTTCCCAAACAAATCTTGAATGCTCAGACTGAAGCATGAAAACTAGAGAACATCAAGAACGAAGATGTTGGAGGCATGTTGCTTTGAAAATGCTAAGCGATCCGGAGTAAGTTTGAATTGGAAAAGTTGGAATCCGCTTTGCGGATGGAACCCTATGCTTCAATGGCAGGAGTTGGTTACCATGTTATGGCGACTTGAGGACTGTGATTATGCACGAGTCCCACAAGTCAAAATACTCTATTCATCCGGGTTCTGACAAGATGTACCAAGATATGAAAAAGCTTATTGAGTGGCCCAATATGAAGCCGACCATCGGCCACCTATGTTAGCAAGCTGTTTGACATGTTGCTAAGGTCAAGGCCAACAACTCATAAGACCATCAGGATTGTTGGTACAACCTAAGATACCTGAATGAAAGTGGGACAACATCACTATGGATTTTGTCATGAAGCTTCCTAAGTCGTCACAGGGCTACAACACTATTTGGGTGATCGTTGACCGACTCACTAAGTTCGCAATCTTTGTACCAATGAAAGAGACTGATCTGATGGATAAACTTTCAAGAATGTACCAAAAGGAGGTTGTCACGAGACATGTAATACCTGTCTCAATCATTTGTGATCGCGACCCGAGATTTGCTTCAAATTTATGGAAGTCACTTCAGTATGCTTTAGGTACTAACTTGGATATGAGTACTGCGTACCATCCATAAATAGACGGACAAAGCGAGAGGACTATTCAATACTCTTAAGGATTTGCTTGCGTGCTTTGTTGCAATTAACTTTGGAAATGGTTGGGTTACCATTTGCCATTTAGTCGTGTTCTCATTTAACAATAGCTATCACGTTTGCATCAAGGCCGCCCCATTTGAAGCACAATTTATGGTTGAAAGTCGTAATTACTCTTCTGGTTGGACCGATAAAGTTGGGGAAGCTCAAATCTTGGTCTAGTAACTAATTCAAGAGACGACTAAGAAGATAGTCCAAATCAGCAAAGGATGCTAAATCGCTCATGTTCGATAGAAGAGTTTATGCGATTGTGAAATGTAAACCGATGGAATTCCATGTCGGGGATAAAGTTATGCTTAAAGTTTCGCCTTGGAAAGGTGTCGTACATTTTGGCAAACTGGGGAAGTTAAACCCTAGGTATGTTGGCCCTTTCAAGGTGTTAGAAAAGGTTGGAGAGGTTGCTTACAAGCTCGAGCTTCTTGAGAGGCTGAGCAGGCTTCACATACTTTTTTGTAATCACCAATTGAAGAAGGTGTTATGCCGACAAACCGTTACGGAGTTTTTTTTTCCCCGTTGGGGGATGGAATTTATTTTGACTGACAAGACTTCTGATTGTTAAGGACACGTTGAGATGCATGGACCATGATGTTATATATGGTTGATAAGCGAAGCCGTATTACTTTATTCAAGGTTACGATGGATCTCCAAGCAGGTCCTCGAGTTTACGTGGAATCGCGTGGATCAATTCTGGAAAATACACACATCTGTTCACAAAGTACCGCACCGCTCGTCCATGTGCCTCGCATTTAGCCTTGAGGACATGGCTACAACTTAACGAGGGGAGACCTATAACACCCCCGTGTATTAGGTGTAATTACGCCGTCTATTAATATGCAACGATGTATTTCTTGTATTGTACGAATTTGCTTTTAAATCGTATAACCTTAAGTTAAATCGGTAAGCTAAAATTACTCGGTTAACGTATCGGGCACAATGAATTTAAAATATTTTACATTCAAGCAAGTGTTTAAATGATAATTTGTTTAAGGTATAATATTTTCCTTTGTTCATTTTATTTTTTGTTGGTTGCGTTAAAGTGATTACGTTTCGCGCTGCGGGAGTATTAATATATTCAGTTTAGGCTTCACCATGAATCTATCCAAAAACTTTTCTCCGCTTCAACATATACCCAATTTATAACCCAATACCCAAAATTTACAAAATTAACATCTCCATATACACACTATTAAAAATGGATCATAGGTGGTGTAGATACAAAGAGATATCACAAAAATTCACCACATGGTCTTATGTACATCTCTACACATTAAATGAAGCCATACTTCCCATACTTTTGACCAATGGCTCCCTAAAAACCCTCATCTTGTCTTGTATAGTGTTTTTGACTAGCTTTTATACATATAAGTCTTGCACTCCTAAAGAAAGATAACATACACATTCAACACTTAGCAAAAAATCAAATTTTTCTATACCTCTTTTGCCTTATAAACCCACGGCATCAACACCCCTTTATACACAATCCATAGTTTGATTTTACAAGACCATACACACATTCATACATCATTCCTATGATAACCTAAGGTGTTTTCAAGGGTGGTATAAAGTGTTACCAAAAAGTATCTGAAGCCAAGTTTTGCAAGATTAAGAGGTTTTCTATGAAAAACTAGGGTTTTCTAGTGTGCCTAGCTTGAGGTTTATAAGTCTAAAAAAGGGTTTAGGGTTTATATTTCTCATCATCATACTCTCAATTTAAGGTTATCAAAATACCATTTTGTCTTTACTGTTATTCATTCTTATGAGTATATTTGTTTATTATAGCTAAACACCATTTCAGGAACTTTTAAACATGTAAAAAGGTTTTTACTTGTTATTCATTGATTTGTACACTTTTAAACACTGTATATATTGAGTGATATTATGAGGTTATAAATGGATACATATGTGTTTTATAATCTTGGTTAAGCTTAAAAAGTGTTAATGCAAGATTAAGGTTTTTAAGGTTTCTTTAATATGTTACAAGTAAAAGTATTGCAAATGACTTATTAATCTTTTTATGGACTTTTGTTTATTATATGAATATTAATATAAGGTTATATGGGAAGTTTTAATCTTGTACAGACTTGGTTATTGTATTAGAGTTCATATGGTAACTTGTTAAATTAGGCTTTCTTTTAATATGTTTGTGATTAAAGGAGATTAAGACCTTGTTAACTTGGACATATTAGACAATCAATGGGAACCTATGGACACTAATATATGTTTGTCATTGATATAATGGATTGTGTAGTCTTGTGGTAATTTATTTTGTTGCAAAAGAATATAAAATAAAAAGTATATACTTAAATTTTTAAAAGCTATGCAGATGGCTATTTGGATTCGAATTTTATACAAGTGGGTTTTAAATTTTTAAAATTATAAATACACCTCATGGAAGATTCCAAAAATATAAGAATCTCCGAAAATCGGTTAATAACGAAAAAGATCGCTAATTACGAGTTTTATGTTAATTAAACGGTTTATAAAATATACTTTTATAAAAATTATACCAAACAAAAAAGTTTTGGTATATTTTCTAGATTCTACATTATACTTAGGATTACAAAACAATAGAAATGTACATTTGTTCTATTAAAAACGAAGAAGTTATGAATTACGCAAGTTTATATACTTAAAATGTATAAAAATACTTTTATAAAACCATTTTTATAAAAGTTACTGTTCATGACAGAAACATTTATTTTTTAAACTCATATATAGATAGATACTTTCAAATTTCAGAGAATCGTGCTCATAAGAATAGATAAAAAACGGAGCGTATATACGAACTAAAATTCGATGTTTACGTTTTACGATAACTTAAACTATAAAAATAACTTTATAAACGGGTAACAGGTATAAAAGTATAGTTCATCAGGGGACTAAAAAAATAGAAATGTCAATATTGATCAATCGACAATACAGAAAACATGGACATAAGAAAACGCGAGAAACGGACTTGAACGCGAAAAGTTACCAGTTTTACTACAAGGAAATTATAAACGTTTTAACTTACTTATAAAACAATTTTACAAAACAATTAGATGGTATATCGATGTAGAATGATTTTTGGTAGTAGTTACATAATGTGATTAGTACTTTACGACCTTAAAATTAATTAGTTGCATCTGACGATTTGCGTGACGCGTTATATGTGATATACTTGATGTACGCTCACTCAAGGTGAGTTCATAGCCCCACGTTTTCCATGATTTTGTTTTATAAGTTTTCGGGGTGAGTGAAAGGCATTGTTTTCAAATGGGACAATATTGGATACTTTTTACTTTTATGATTACGTGTTGCCATAAGTAGCAGATAACCCGATCTGAGTCCCATTATCATGAAACTATTCAATTACTGGGATTGTGTGCGTGAATGTTTTGGAAAAAAAACCTAGATCTATTGGGATTGACATCCCCGTTCGGGTGAGTAGACTATCTCTGGGCAACAGATCGGTATACTCCATGTCGAACATAGGATGTTGCGGGTAGAAACATCTCACGGGCAATGTAGGCCATTTATATGGTATTCATTTATGTCGAGCTTCAGTGTCATGAGCTTAGGGCAACGTAATTACATTTATATGATGTCTGCATCTGTTGCATTATCATACACTTGGGAAATCTTGTGGTCCTATAATATACGATTTATCAAACCTATGAATTCACCAACATTATTGTTGACGTTTTAAAGTAATGTTTTTCAGGAGATCAGTAAGCATAAGGTGCCAAGGATACATTGGTGATTTTGTTTTGGATGTCATGCTAAAGATATGGTTGTATTATGTTTTGGGAAACTCATGTGTTGAGAACCAGTATCTTTGTAATAATAACAAGGAACAAGTTAAAGCTTCGGGCTATTTGTATCAAATATTTGTACCCCCCCCCCCCCCCCCCTCCCCCTCCCCCCCCCCCCCCCCCCCCCCCCCCCCCCCCCCCCCCCCCCAATCCAATGTATCAGTTTTAAAACGACTTTTTGGTCGTTCTATATATATCTTGTGTTATTGATCTGAGAAGTAACATGCCCCGGACCCTTATTCCGCTGCGACCCAATTTGGGGGTGTTACATAAGCAAACCTTAATGCATACCTTATGTTTGGTATTGCTCTATACGAATGAAACGAACCATGCTTATGAATTAAGCATCTCGTATATACATTCATGAGACCTAATGTATAAAGAAAATGTTTTTGCATTGTATTAACAATGTAGTTAAACAACCTTTGTTTTAAAAAGTTCCTAGAAGTGAGGTTTTATTCAAAGATTATAGCTTGGGATTTTTGGCAAAAATTGATTTTGGCAAATCATTTCAATTATGCATTCCAAGTATCATAATAGTTATACATTACTATATCTTAGTACTAATTGTACAAAAATTGCTTGAAAAGTTAAAATCCCCAAATTATTTGATTTGTGTAAAATCGAAACCCTAGACACAAAATTAAAGAGAAAATAAGATAAAATCACTTACAATAGTATTCTTAGACTGATGATTTGGTGATGATCTGTGTGATTAATTACTCCAATTTCCTCTAAATATGATTTAGTATGGAGGGTTTTAGTGTTTTGGTTCGTGTGTGTTGTTGGACCCTAATAGTATTTGTCCCCCTCGGTCCTAACTCTTGTTCCCAAAAAACTAGAATTACCTGCATTATGAGACTCACAGATCTACCTAAACTGGGACGGATCTCCCTCATGGTGGATCCGTGATCCGAAGGTGTCCAAAAATATGAACAAAGTTGATTTTAAGCAAATTAAGATATGGTGTTGTGTTTTTGGCAATTGAAGTATATTATATATACTATTAAGAGTATGTGATATAATTTTCGAAGTCGACGTTCAAGTTTTGAACAAATCGTGCAACTTGTCATGAATTTCCTGATGGAATTTCAACGTAGTCAATCCTACTAGGAGTGTGTTATCTTTTAGCGTAAGTTTGACCATTACTAATAACATAATCATTTGTGAACATTTAGATTCAACAAAACAACATCAACACAAGTGTGAGTTGCAATTTGATGATTGTTCTTTTCATCATTTTTAATCGATTTTGTAATTTTCATGTATTGACCATACATGTAGATTTTGAAAAAAAATATCTATGGTCGTTTTATTGATATCTTCTTAATCTAATAAAATTCTAATCTCGATTATGTTCATGATCGGAAGTTTTGTAATTGGAACATGTAATGAGAATTAACATCTTTTGAATAATGATTAATTACTTCATTAAATTTCTGCTTACGATTATTTTTGAGATGATGAAGAATCACTATCCATGATAAGTTCCATCATTCCTAATCCTAATCTTAAATAATTAAATACTTCACGTTTTAAAGGCTTAGTAAATATATCGGTTATATTATCTTCAGATGCAACTTTCTCGATAGAGATATTGCCCTTTTAGACATTATCGCGTAGAAAGTGGTGGCGTATTTCTATATGTTTATTTCTAGAGTGTTGTACGGGGTTTTTGCTTTAGTCGATAGTGCCTTTATTGTCGCACATAATCGGAACGTCGTCGAGGCGTATGCCGTAGTCGATGAGAGCTTGTTTCATCCATAGTGCTTGTTGACATGCCTTACTGGCGGAGACGTATTCGGCTTCGGTCGTAGAGATATCAAGGGTCTTTTGTTTCTTAGCGAACCAAGATGTTAAACAACATCCCATGAACGTGCAAACGCCACTAG
Organism: Tanacetum coccineum; assembly: GCA_026074375.1. Taxonomy (NCBI): domain Eukaryota; kingdom Viridiplantae; phylum Streptophyta; class Magnoliopsida; order Asterales; family Asteraceae; genus Tanacetum; species Tanacetum coccineum. The sequence goes on from BQNB010076693.1 coordinate 21,740, forward strand.
TGCTTTTGCGATCAACGTAATCGCCCGCGTGGTCAGAGTCGGCATAAACTATAGTTTCTATTTTGGTTCCTTTCAGATACCATAATCCTAAATGTGTAGTTCCTTTAATATACCTAAATTTACGCTTAACGGCTTCTAAATGGGTAGTCTTAGGATTTTCTTAGAAATGAGCACATAAGCAAACACTAGACATAATATCGGGCCTACTTGCGGTTAAATAAAGTAACTACCAATCATACCTCGATATTTAGAGCTATCCACGGAGTCGGCTTCATAGTCCTTAGTGAACTTGATCTCCGTTGACATCGGCGTCTTGGTTGGTTTTGGAATCTTCCAAACCGAACTTCATTAACATCTCCTTGATGTACTTGGATTGATTGAAAAATATTCCGTCTTCCATTTGTTTTATTTGAAGACCCAAGAAGAAGTTCAACTCCCCTATCATACTCATCTCAAACTCGTCGTGCATGGTTTTTGCAAAATCATCACACAAGTTTTGACTCGTGGAACCAAATATAATGTCGTCAACATATATTTAAACAATGATAAGATGTGACTTTGATTTCTTAGTAAAAAGTGTATTATCGACCATTCCCATTGAATAATCGTGTTTTTATCAAAAAATCTTTTAGTCTATCATACCAAGCCTTAGGAGCTTGCTTAAGACCATACAAAGCCTTTTTATGTTTATAAACATAGTTTGGTTTTTGAAAATCAATGAACCCTAGAGGTTGAGCAACGTAAACCTCTTTGTTTATAAAACCGTTTAGAAAAGCACTTTTTACATCCATTTGGTATAGTTTAAAATCGTTTGCACAAGCAATAGCAAGAAGTATTCTAATTGATTCTAACCTAGCTATCGGAGCGTATGTCTCATCATAATCTATACCTTCTTGTTGATTATATCCTTGCGCCACTAACCTAGCCTTATTTCTAGACACTATACCATTTTCATATAATTTATTTCTAAAGACCCATTTTGTTCTTATCATAGATTGACTCATGCGTAAAGGTACTAAATCGCAAACATCATTAGCTATAAATTGATTTAGTTCTTTTTGTATAGCCATAACCCAACTTTTATCTTTTAAGGCCTTATTGACATTTTTGGGTTCTATGGTAGATATAAAACAAAAGAAATTACTATGATTTTGGGCTTGAGACCTTAGGGTTCTTTGATTAAGATTTCCTGTAACAATCCGTATTTTTAGGTTATTTTACGACGTCATTTAATTCACTATTTATTTTAGTCTTGTACGCGTTTGCTTTTAATTTTAATCATTAAGTTAAATCTCGTAAGCTAAAAATTATCAATCAACGTAAACGAACATCAAACAATTAAATGTCTACGTCAAGCAAGTGTTAGATAATTATTTAGAGGATAATTATTAACTTTGCATATTTTATTTTTATTAGTTATTTAAAGATTTTACGTATTCGCAATATAATACTTTAGGGCATGACCCGACCTCTCAAAACTTATCTACGCTTCAACAAATACCCATTATTATACCTAATACTCAGAGTTTTATCAAACTTCACCCATGTTAACATTGTTGGTAAAATTTTACATAAAATAAATCAACTAGAGCATACACCTTACAAGTATTACATCACATTTAATCTATGCATCTCCTAAACTACAAGTATTGTAAAAATAACAACACAAGATATCAAAAACCATTAAGTACTCCCTCCCCATCCCTAATTTATGGTGCAAGAGAAGAGTGATCCAAAGGGGACCAAGAGCACACAAGTTACCAAATTGAACTTGAACAACATAAGACTCATTAAACCTAAGACCATGACTAGTAGAATTGACCAAGACCTTCCTAAAAACCCTCATCTTGTCTTAAGACTTCTACAAGTGGTCTTTTACTAGTTCAAGTAATATATAAGGGTTCTAACTAGAAGAGAACACACATACACTTCATTTCTTTAAGCAAAAACTCACAATATCTCTTGTTCTTTCTCTCCCTAGCCACGGCCTGAACAAACACCCCTACCAAATCCATACAAAATTTATTTAGCAAGTATACAAGTGTTCTAACATCATATCTAAGGTATTACAAAAAGGTTTAAAGGCTTGGTTTAGTGTTTACAAGAGTTAAACAAGAAAGGTTTAGGATTAGGGTTTTCTTTAGAATTAGGGTTTCTAAGTCTTGGAAGCTTAGGTCTTGTTGTTCATCACCATACATCATCATAAGGTTATCTAATAACCTCAAACTATTTACATTTGTAATTTTATGTATATATAATGTTTATATAGTAAATCACCATCTTGGAAACTTATTAACATGTAAAATGGATTTTTACTTGTGATCATGGTATGATCTACTTCGTCATATGTTATATGGATTTTAAATACATGTTGGAATGAAAGTATAAACATTATACAAGTATGGTTACTTATTAAAAAGTATATATAAACTTTCATGCTTCAAAAGTTTACTTATTAGGTTATAAGTAAAATTGATGCGAGATCTTTTTATCATGGAAAATATTTGGACAAATGATGGACTAAATGATCTAACATAAATGAGACTTATGGTATAAGTTGTGGTAAAGGACTTGTAACAAACTTACTAAGCTAAAAACTTATAGAAACAAGTTTTATAAATATTTAAGCCAAATGAACAAAACCCACTGTTTTAAGTTAGAAAATAAAGCATTCATTTTATGTTTTTATTAAATACTACAAGTTATAAGGATCGTAGGCATATAGAGAAGTCGAAAAACCGATTTACAACGAAGAAGATACGCCATTTGCAAGTTATACGATAATAAATGCTTTTATAAAAGAAATTTTATAAAAACTTTTTAATATTCACATTTGACATAAATGATTGATTATTTTTCATAAAAAGTAGATATTTTTAGGATTCCAAAACCATAAGAATCATAATTTTTTGATCAATAACAAAGGAGTTATGGATTTTTCATGTTTACAATAATTAAAGTTTATAAAAATAATTTTATAAACTATGAACAGTAAAATACCTATTCATCTCAAATACATTTTGTAAAATACATTAGTTAGATAAAACTTTTATTTATGAAGACGTGCTCGAAAGAATCACTAAAATCAGAGTTAAAACGAATAAGATACGACATTTACGAGTTTACGATAACTAAATTTTTTTATAAAAATAAAATTATAAAAGTGCATGAACAGTAAAAAGTAATGTTCACCAGAGGACTCAAAATATGAAAATGTAATATTTTGATACATCGTCTTAATACGAGAGCATGGACGTAAAGAACGTAAGAAACGGACTTAAAACGATAAGGTTACGCCATTTTTACTAAAGTAATATTTATAAACAATTTAACTTTATAAATATGATTTCACAAATACGATTAGATGGTGATGTAGCTATATAGAATTATATATGGTCTTAGTTATTCAAAGTACTTAGTACTCATACGACCTATAATTAATTAGGTTGCATTCGGACATTATCGTGAGCCATTTTCATTCTGTGATTTACTTTGTTGATTCATTCACTCGAGGTGAGTTTATAGCCCCTCTTTCACTTGTTTTATATTACTTTACAAATCTCGGAGGAGAATACATGCTCGTTACAACTTGTTTACACATACATTTATAATCTCTTTTACATACTTGATTGCATACTTGATTTCGTAACTCATTACAAACTCGTTACAACTTTATTATACACTCATGTTTATATCTCCCAATGGGATACAATACTTGTTATCACTTATAGACGCAACAATTTTACTTTTATGATTAAGGATTAGCTTATGTTGCATGAACTGTGAATTACTTAGAGAGTAAGCGTGAATGTTATAAAATAGATCTATTCGGGTGTGACAGCCCCGTTTGGGTGATTAGCTATCACTAGGCAAACGAACGTTATAGCATGTCGGAGCAAGGAACGACATTGACATGAACATGAACATTTACGGTGCCTTGAATAAAGTGGCATACATATAAGTCTATGCAGCAGTTTCATGAACTTAGAATAATCGTAATCGTTGTTTTATACACACATGAATATTTACGTTGCCTTGAATAAAGTGACAATACATACTTTGAACAATGGTGGTCCAAACTATACTTAACTTTTTGTGACTATTGTATGGGATACAATAATCATACACATCTTTGATTTTAACATTTAAGCATACAATTTTGGTAACTGTTACACAAATTGTAATGATCATATACTCTTTACAAATCTTTGATCCAACTTTTGTACTTACAAAAATTTATGAACTCACCAACTTTATGTTGACACTTTTAAGCATGTTTTTCTCAGATAAATTAAATGCTTGACATACATGATGTGCATTGGAGTCTAGACTATACAAGACTACATTCATGGATTTCTACAAACAAATCTTATTGTATTATTTCTGTCTTACATTATTGATGCAAACTTTGGGACCAACATTATAACAAATTCAGATTTTGGTTAAATCAATGAGATCACTTTTCAAATGACTCATTTAAAGGTCGTTCTCTCATATCTTGTTCAATGTACTTATGAAGTAACACTCCCGAACATAATTCTGTTGTGACCTAATTTGGGAATATTATAGATTGATATCAGAGCCAATGTTATAGAGAACTAGGTTGCATTTTACCTAGAAAATAACCGTGTTACAAACATTGCATCATACAAAAGTTTTTATCGGGACAAACATACACTATTTGTTTGCATTAGTTGGTCATACTAGATGCTTACATGATTAATATACGTGTTTATAAAAATTACACTAAATAAAGAAAATGTGCAGAAATTTTATAAAAATAAAAGCCCTAATTTTTCACTTTTTATAAAACTTT
>BQNB010076694.1:0-27855 GCA_026074375.1 Tanacetum coccineum
GTTCATAAAGATTTAGATTTCAAGTTGTAACAGTTTGGTGGTTGGTTAAATAAAATAAATCAAAAAGTAAACGTAAAGTATGTAATATATTCCGTATATATTACATATGAAAAATGAACAAGTATATAATTCATACTGTGAATTATATAACAAAGATAAACAGTCAAATAACTAATTGAGGTATATAATACTTTGCAAGTATTATATAAAAAATGTGAGAATATAATTGAAATGAAATAATTAATAAAAGTTCTTGTATAAAAGTAAACGCACGTTTTAAAGTTACGAATTAAGTAAGCGATGTTTTTAAAGTTTTTACAAAAGTTATGATTTTATCTTCTAGTCGGGAATTATAAAATAATATTTTATAATTTAGTATTTTGTTTCCTTGATGGGTTTTAGCTAAAATAGTTGTCTCATTTGTAAAATTATAGGTTTCGTTTGTTTATCGGGTTATTGTATAATTACAACTTAATAATCTTAAGACTATATAACTTCGTCTTTTATTGGTTTTCTAAGATAATAGAAGTTTTAGTGAAAGTTACTAAGTATAGAAATTTATAGATATTTCGACATGACCTATTTGTTTATACAACGTTTCTCATATTTACAAAATCCAATGTTTTCCTTCAATCAATAAATGTTGCAAATATCCGCGTGTTTTAATATATAATTAGACGAGATCGAATACGAAGCAAAAATAAGTAAACTGAACACATCCTCGCGTATTTAAGACATAAAAGAATCAAACTCACCCTTTAATACTTTGTCGGGTCGCGGGTAAAAATAAACCAAAGTCAACACCACTTAGTGGGTTGTTTGGCTGGCGTAAAACGCAAAACCAAACGCCCTGTTGGGGCTGTTAAACAGCAAACCAAACACCCATGTAGGCTGTTAAACACAAAACCAAACGCCCCTGAAGGCTACAAAATAGAAACAAACACCCTATGTGGGTTGTTTATTCACAGAAACAAACACCCATATATGGGTTGTTTATACACAGATCCAAACGCACCCTATGTGATGTTAACTGCAGAACCAAACACACCCTATGTGATGTTAACTGCAGAACCAAACACCCATGTTGGCTGCGTTAAACGTAGATCCAAATGCCCCTGCTGCTGTTAAAACGCAGCGAGAAACACCTTTATTTTTGCTATTAAAAACACAAAAACAAAAATAATAATTAACACTTTTATTTAACCATTAAACCACCATTAGATCCGGTTTTTATTTTACTAAATCTTGTAACATGTTAAAACAAACAAAACCACACAAAATTTTAATACTAGTTTTTATAAAAAAAAGTAACCATCCAAATTTTCAGAAAAGGGAGGCGAATTAGAGATGGTGGTGGCGGAGATGGTTGTGGTGGTGGGATGTGGTTGCGGCGGTGATGATAAAAATGGTGGTGTGGCGTGCGTCTGGATGGGGTGGTGACGAGGTGGTGAGGTGATGTCGGTTGGATGATGGTGTGGTGGTAGCCGAGGTGGTGTTCGGTGGACGTAGTGTGGTGGCAGCGGGGGTGGTGATGATGATTTAGGCGGCGGCTGTGGCCGGAGGGGGTTTAGGTGGTGTGTGGCATGGGACGGCAGGAGGTGGCGGAGAGGCGGCTGGTGGCCGGAATCTCGCCAGAGCGGCGCTGGATATTTCTAGAGAGGGAGTGTGTGTGTGGTGGAGGCTAGGGTTAATGAGAAAACCCTAATTGGTTATGTATATATACATGAAAGTTATAAAACAAAATGTAAGTTGTATAATACTTGAGGGGTGATGCTGTAAATATTACCACAAGGACCAAAAGTGTAATTTTTGTAGACAAATGGTTCGGGACTCGTTTAGGCTAGTTAACAATTGATTCAAGACACGAAAGTTGCGCCATTGCGTTCCTTATTTCATAATTGTTTTATAAAATTTATTTAAATTCTTTGTTATTTATTGGGGCATTCATTGGTTATCACGGGTAAGCTTTGCCCGTAAAATAAAACTTTAACTTGAGTATTCGTGTTTTTAAATAAACGCTTTTGAATAAAATGTTAAATAATTTATTAAATATTTTTATTTAATAAAAAATGATAATTAAATATAATTTAATTATTTTCGTGTCGGTACGCGTTGTGTGTTATTTTTCACAATTTGCGAGGTATCTTCTCGTTTTCAAGTCAAATAAGTTTAAAAATAAATTTGTACATGAGAGATATGTAATAATAAATATGATTTATTATCTAAATATGTTCCGAAAAATTTCCGATTACGTGGTAATCGTTTTTATGCGAAAATAGGTTAAAAGTCTCAAAGGGTAAAATAGTCATTTAAAGTTTTGAAAATTGCCGGTTGTTACACATTTTGTTGTAGAGTGCGAGCCATGGATGTTTGGTGTGAGATTCCTACTTCTTCATAGTAAGCCCTCAAAGTCTCATCGACGATTTAACTGCCAATTATCAGTCCTGATGATTACGAACTGGATTGCAATTCAGACGAACTTGGATCATTTTCAGGAATTTAATTACGAACTCAGGAACTTCATCCTTTGAACGTAGAAACTTCACCCATGTAAACCAAAAAAAATCTTCAACGATAACCAGTATATATTTTCTCCCATTGATACTTTGGACCCCCATTGGCCTGCAAAGATCCATATGCAGCAGATAGAGTTTTTCCTGAATAGAATCTTCGGCTTTAGGTTTGTGGGAATGTTTCTTGCTTTTACCAAGAGCACATGCAGAGCACAAGTAATCTTTCTGATACTTTAGTTTTGGAAGACCTTGGACAAGACTTTGTTTGGCAAGAGAATTGATATAATCAAAGTTAAGATAAGATAATCTTCGATGCCACAACCCAGACTTAGTCTTAAAAGCCTTTGACAAGAGACATATAGGAGAAGATAACATCAAATTTTTAAGAGACGGCGTGTATAGATTTGAACCCATCGATCCCTAAAGCAGGTCCGTACCTTCCAAGTCACGAACAAAGCAAGTGTACTTGCGAAAAGCAACTTCGAGATCCGAATCACAAAACTGTCCCACAGAGAATAAGTTGTGTCCTAATCCTTGCACGTAATAAACCCAAGAAATTGTGACATTTCCCATTTGATAATCTTCATAACCCATTATCTTAGCAATATGATCATTCCTGAATCTGACGGTACCCAAAAATTTAATAACGAAGTTGATGAGTTGAGAGTGATTTTCGTTCATGTGCTTTGAGCAGCCGGAGTCCAAATACCACAGAACAATTTGGACAACCTGCAATCGATAAGAGAAGAAGATGGAACATCGAAAATAGTAGATCCCCAAGATTGATTGGGTTCCATAGAGTTAGGAGTGTTAGATTCTACATTCTTAAGGATCCTATAGATCTGGATGCTTTTGGTCTCCTACTGTAAACTAAGATTCCTTGAGTTGGTGTGATTACTGGAGCAATAGTGGATTCCTTAGGAGGCACTGTTGGGATTAAAAGTCTTCTTAATGCTGCTAGTATTACTGCTGCTCTTATTGATGTTAATGCTGCTCAGTCAAAGTTAGTGCTGTCGGAGAATTTCAATAAAAACTATTCTAAGTGTTTACTACTGCTAGTATATAGTTGAGACTGTTGGTGAAGTTACAACTGTCAGTACAATGTTACTACTGCTAGAGGAAGTTACTATTGCAAGTGGAAGTTAAGACTTCTCAGAGACTTAGAAGAAAAACTGCTAAGTAGTTACTACTGCTAAGTAGTTACTACTGCTAGTACAAAATTTACTACTGTTAGTACAAAGTTAATGTTGCTGAAGGAGTTAATGTTGGTAGTGAAGAAGTTAGTACTGCTGAGTTAGTTAGTACTACTTATGTGATTTGTATGAGATATTTTTGTAAAAGATATGTATAAGTTATTTGTTTAGAACATTATGATTACTTAGGAAAGCATTGTAATCCGTTTAGGACTCCTTGGTGTATAAAAGGAGGTCCTAGGGCATAGAGATGAATGTATCAAAACCAAACGAGTCATTAATTATCATAGCTTCAAGGTCTTTGTAACCCTAATACTTTGAGAGTATTCGTATTATTTGCTTAATAATATTGGAGCTTTTATGTTTTGTTGAATTATATGTTCATTGTGTTTACCGTTTCATTAATAATTCTTCTTAATATTAAAGATTAGATTCCGCATAATCTTTAATACATTCAAACAAAGTTTTTCAAGCATAGTTGTGTTAGATTTATCTAATATAACTAAACCTTAAACAAGCTTAAGGAATTCGATCTATTAAAGTGGGACCAACAAGTGGTATCAGAGCTTGTTTCTTTGAGAAACTTTGCTAGAAGATATAGATCAAGATTTTGCACACATGGTGGATGCATCCAAAGTTTCCATGCTCAAACCGGGTGAGTTTGAGTTATGGAGGATGAGGATTGAACAATACATCCAGATGATAGACTATGCATTATGAGAAGTCATAGAGAATGGTGCAACCTTACCAAAAACACAAATGGTAGAAGGTGTTATGACAGTGATGCCTATTACATTTGCTGAAGATAAGACTCATAGAAGATTAGAAGTGAAAGCTAGAAGTACTTTAATGATGGGCATTCCCAATGAACATCAGTTAAAGTTTAACTCTATTAAGGATGCTAAGCAGTTGTTGGAAGTTGTTGAAAAAAGATTTGGTGGGAATGCAACTACAAAGAAGACGCAAAGGAATCTCTTAAAGCAGCAATATGAAAACTTCATTGCTCCAAGCTCAGAGTTGTTTGATCAAACTTTTGATAGGCTTCAAAAGCTTGTGAGTCAGTTGGAGCTTTTGGATGAAAAGCTTTCACAAGAAGATGTTAATCAAAAGTTATTAAGAAGTTTGTCACCTGAGTGGAACACACATGCTGTTGTGTAGAGGAATAAAGCCGAGTTAGAAACAATGAGCATAGATGATCTCTATAACAACCTCAAGGTGTATGAACTAGAAGTTAAAGGGATGTCTAGCTCAAGTTCAAGCACACAGAATGCTTTGTGTCCTCTTCAAATAATAACACTAGCAGCACTAATGAAGCAGTTAATATTGCTCATGGAGTTTCTACTGCTAGCACTTAAGTTAATGCTGCTAACTCTACAAATATTGATAACTTAAGCGATATTGTTATTTGTGCATTCTTTGTAGTAAACAAAATAGTCCTCAACTTGTAAAGGAGGACTTTCAACAAATCATCCAGGAGTACATGGAAGAGATGGTTTTGAGATGGCCAAATGGCCATGTTGATAATGATGGGCAAGAAGGTTTTTTAAAGAATACAGGAAGGTTGTTTACTGTTTATGGGCATTGGGACTATTGGTTTTGATAAGTCCAAAGTGGAGTGCTACAACTGCCATCAACGGAGGGGACATTTTGCTAGGGATTGCAGAGCTCTAAGAAATCAAGACAACAAGAACAAGGAAAACTCAAGAAGGTAGGTGTGCCTGTGGAAAAATTACTCCACAGGCTTTGGGTGTCAAGTATGGTCTTGGTGGATATGAATGGAGTGAACAGGAGAGATAAAGTGAAGGGCTAATTATGCTCTCATGGCTTTCTCATATTCTAGTCCTGACCCCTCAGGAGTTATCCAATGTTTCTATTTGTTCAAAATCTTGTTTGAAACTATTTAAACTTCTTAAATCTCAAGATAATCACTATTAAGATTGAAAGAAATTTGAGTTAATGGTTCTAGGTTATAAGACAGGTTTAGAGTCAGTGGACAAAAAAAACTTGAAGTTTATAAAGCAAAAGTGTCTATTTATTTACAAGATTATTAAGGGCTTAATAATTTGAAATTCTTTTAGGAGAGAAAAATAACTATTAGAGAGCTTAGGAAGAAAGAGATGCTTGAATTAGGTCTAAAAGAAAAAAGAGGGCATTCTATTAATGTAGATAAATTTGAACATGCATCTAAAAGTTTAAACAAGCTCATAGTGTGTCGATAGTTGACAATTGAAAAGAAAGTTTAGGCTATGAAAATTTATAATGCAGTTCCTACATCCACTACACAGGGAAATTTCATGCCTCCAAACCACATGACTTGTTCTTTTACTAGTTAGAGAGTTTGTGAATGAGCTTTGTAGTTGAGAACAGTAAAGCTATGTCTAGTAAAGAAGAGCCTAAGGTAGTTAGGAAGTGTGATGATGCCCCAAGTATTGAAGAATGGGTGTCTGATGATGAGGAAGAGGATGTGTCTCAGCCTAAAATTAAAAAGAAAACAGTTAGGCCTAGTATTGTTAAGAAAGAGTTTATCAAATCTAAACAACAAGAAAAAACTACTAGGAAAACTATTAAACAAGTTGAGCAACATAGGCAAAACACTCACATTCTAAGAGGTAATCAAAGAAATTGGAACAATATGATATCTCAAAAACTAGGAAGCAATTTTGAGATGTTTAATAAGGCATGTTATGTGTATGGAAGCTTTGATCATTTGCGGGTTGATTGCAATTATCATCAAAAACAATTTCAAAATCAAAGGATGGAAAAACCTGTTTGGAACAATGCTCAAATGGTGTATGTATCATCAAAAACTTTGCTTAAAAAAGACTCACTATGTGCTAAAAGAACATGGGGTTCCAAGAGCAGTATAATGAAAGTGTCACCTGGCTTAGTATCAATTTAATACTGCTAGACAAAATATTTCTAAAACAGCAGTATTGGTTAATACTGCTCACTCAAAAACAACAGTGAATGCTGCTAGACCAATGTCATATCTATCTAAAACAGCACATTCAACTGTTAAGAGGCCCATTTATAAAAACACAACATTTAAAAATAGTAATATTAATCAAAGGGGTAATACTGTTAGGGGTAAAAAATTTAATACTGCTAGGCCAAAATCAGTAGTTAATGCTGTTAAGGGAAATAATTTTAATGCTGTTAAGGCCTCAGCTTGTTGGGTTTGGAAACCAAAGCATAAAGTTTTAGACCATGTTTCTAAACACAACAGTGCATCAATCACCCTAAAAAAGTTTGATTATATTGATGCACAAGGCAGATCCAAGTCAGTGATGGCTTGGGTCCCCAAAAGAAACTGATTTTCTTATCTAATGTGCAGGGCAATCCACAAATGGATTTACAGGATCAAGGAGTGATTGATAGTGGATGCTCAAGGCACATGACAGGGAACATGTCCTATCTTACAGACTATGAAGAGATAGATGGAGGATATGTTGCTTTTGGAGGGAACCCCAAAGGAGGGAAAATCACAGGAAAAGGTACCATTAAAACTGGTAATCTAGATTTTGAAAATGTGTATTTTGTGAGAGAGTTAAAGTTTAATCTCTTTAGTGTCTCACAAATATGTGATAAAAAGAATAGTGTTCTTTTTAATGACACTTAATGTATTGTTTTATCTCCAAACTTTAAGTTAATTAATGAAAGTTAAGTTTTACTTAGAGTTCCTAGAAAGAACAATATGTATAGTGTTGATTTAAAGAACATAGTTCCTAAAGGAGGTTTAACTTGCCTTTTTGCAAAAGCCACATCTGATGAATCTAAACTTTGGCATAGAAGGCTAGGTCACTTAAATTTTAAAACCATGAATAAATTGGTTAAGGGAAATCTTGTAAGAGGTTTACCTTCCAAACTTTTTGAAAATGATCAAACCTGTGTTGCTTGTCAAAAGGGAAAGCAGCACAGAGCCTCTTGTAAGTCCAAAACAGAGAACTTAATCAGTCTTCCTTTACATTTGTTGCATATGAACTTATTTGGTCTAACATTTGTAAAAAGCCTTATGAAGAAAATGTATTTCCTAGTTGTCACAAATGATTATAGTAGGTTTACATGGGTTTTCTTTCTAGCTACTAAGGATGAGACTAGTGGCATTCTTAAGTCCTTTATAACTGGGATAGAAAATCTAGTAGATCACAAGGTTAAGGTGATTAGATGTGATAATGGGACTGAGTTCAAAAATAGAGAGATGAATCAGTTTTGTAAGATGAAGGGTATTTTAAGACAATTTAGTGTAGCTAGAACTCCTCAACAAAATAGAGTTGCTGAGAGGAGGAATAGGACACTAATTGAAGCTGCCAGGACTATGTTAGCTGATTCTATGTTGCCAACTATTTTTTAGGCGGAAGCAGATAATACTGCTTGCTATGTGCAAAATAGAGTGTTAGTAGTTAAGCCTCATAACAAGACCTCATATGAACTTTTTTCATGGTAGAACACCAACTGTAAGTTTTATGAGACCATTTGGGTGTCCTGTTACTATTCTTAATACCATAGATCACTTAGGAAAATTTGATAGTAAGGCTGATGAAGGTTTCTTTGTTAGATACTCTTTGAATAGTAAAGCCTTTAGAGTATTCAATAGTAGAACAAGGATAGTGGAAGAAAACTTACATATTAGGTTTAGTGAGAGTACACCTAATGCTATAGGTAGTGGACCAAATTGGCTATTTGATATTGATGCATTAACAAGAACAATGAATTATGAGCCAATTTCTACATGTATACAGTCTAATGGTTTTGCAGGTATAAAAGCAAGTGATAATGCGGGTCAAGCTAGAAAGGAGACAGGACCTGTTAAAAATTATATTTTGCTACGATTATGGACTGCCGGTCCACCATATTATCAAGATCTAAAGAGTTCTCATGATGATGGATCCAAACCTTCAAGTGATGATGGAAAGAAGGTTGATGAAATTCCAAAAAAAGATAGTGAATGTAAAGATCAAGATAAGGAAGATAATGTTAATAGCACTAACACTGTTAATGTTGCTGGCACAAATAAGGTTAATGTTGTTGATAGAAAAACAAGAATTGAACTTCCATTTGATCCAAATATGTCTTCTTTAGAAGATTATAGCATATTTGACTTCTCAAGAGATGATGAAGATGAGGTGTGGTAGCTGACATGAACAATCTGGATACTACATTCCAAGTCAGTCCTAATCCAACTACAAGAATTCATAAAGATCATCCTCTTGATCAAGTGATTGGAGATTTGTAATCAGCTACACAAACAAGAAAGATGTCAAAGAATTTGAAGAAACATGGGTTTGTTAGTACTATTCAACAAAGAACAAACCATAAAGACCTTCAAAACTACTTGTTTGCTTGCTTTTTATTATAAGAAGAACCCAAAAAGGTAATCCATGCATTGAAGGATCCAAGCTGGATAGACGCTATGCAGGAAGAGCTTCTACAATTCAAGTTACAAGAAGTTTGGACTTTAGTGGATAAACCAAATGGAAAAAGGGCTATAGGCTCTAAATGGGTTATCAAGAATAAAAAGGATGAAAGGGGAATTATGAAAAGAAATAAAGCAAGATTGGTTACTCAAGGATACACACAAGAAGAAGAGATTGACTATGATGAAGTCTTTTCCCCTGTTGCAAGAATTGAAGCAATTTGGCTATTTTTAGCTTATGCTTCATTTAAAGATTTTGTGGTGTATCAAATGGATGTAAAAAGTGCTTTTCTCTATGAGAAGATTGAAGATGAGGTGTATGTATGCCAACCACCAGGATTTAAAGATCTAGAATTTCTTGATATAGTATACAAGGTTGAAAAAGAACTGTATGGACTACATCAAGCTCCTAGAGCTTGGTATGAAACCTTGTCAACATATATGTTGGACAATAGGTTTCAAAGAGGGAAAATTGACAAGACCTTATTCATCAAAAGGTACAAAGGTGATATTTTTTTGGTCTAAGTTTATGTGGATGATATCATCTTAGGTTCAACAAAGAAGGAGATATGCATTGCATTTGAGAAGTTGATGCATGAGAAATTTTAGATGAATTCTAAGAACTTACATTCTTCTTGGGATTACAAGTGCAGCAGAAAAAGGATGGCATATTTATTAGTCAAGATAAATATGTTGATAATAATGCAGCGAAATAAGAACAATAAAGAACAATGATTTTAAAACAAGGTTTTATATTCATGACAGTTCCTCTTTCCCCAAACCCAATCTTGGGGCTACACCACTAACTAACTACTAACTATCTAACTATGGTGTACACACACACACCTTTACTATTCGACTCTCATCAGTCGACTCTGCTATATCTAAAACCTATTCTATGAATCTCTTATAAGGGAGAGATCAAGACTTACAAAGAAGAAAATCAATATGAAAGGAAACTAATTAAATTAATTTAAATACTTTCTTATCTTTTTCTTGTAAATCTTTGACCAAATCTTCATAATTCTCCACCAGCTTGTAGAATTCTGATATGCTAGATTTAGTCCTTATGTTTCATTCTTTTATTTATTTTTCTCATCAAATCTAGAATCCCAACAGTGTTGATTTAAAGAACATTATTCCTATAGAGGTTTTAACATGGCCTTCAAAAGAGCCACATCTGATGAATCTAAACTTTGCATAGAAGGTTAGGTCACTTAAATTTTAAAACCATGAATAAATTAGTTAAGGGAAATCTTGTAAGAGGTTTATCTTCTAAACTTTTTAAAAATGATCAAACATGTGTTGCTTATCAAAAGGGAAAGTAGCACAGAGCCTCTTGTAAGTCCAAAACAGAGAACTCAACCAGTCATCCATTACATTTGTTTTATATGGCCTTATTTGGCAATCTGTATAAAAAAGCGTTTATGAATGAAAATGTATTGACTATTTTGTCACATATGATTACAGTAGTTTACATGGGTTTTTATTTCTAGCTACTAAGGATGAGACAATGGAATTCTTTAAATCCTTATATACTAGAAATAGAAAATCTAGTAGAATCACAAGGTTAAGGTTATTAGATGTGATAATAGACGAGTTCAAAACATAGACGAAATCAGTTTTAGTAAGATGAAAGGTATTTGAGACAATTTAGTGTAGACTTAGAACTCCTCAACAAAAAGAAGGCGGTTGCTAAAAGGAGGAAATAAGACACAATTAAGGCCACAAGGACTAGCTAGCTGATTCTAAGATTGCCAACTACTTTTTAGGGCAGAATAGTAATACTGCTGCTCAAGTTTCAAGAATAGAGTGTTAGTAGTTAAGCCTCATAACAAGACCCCATATAAACTTTTTCATGGTAGAACACCAACTTTAAGTTTTATGAGACCATTTGGGTGTCCTGTTACTATTCTTAATACCATAGATCACTTAGTCAAATTTGATGGTAAGGCTGATGAAGGTTTCTTTGTTGGATACTCTTTGAGTAGTAAAGCCTTTAGAGTATTCAATAGTAAAACAAGGATAGTGGAAGAAAACTTGCTTATTAGGTTTAGTGAGAGTACACCTAATGCTGTAGGTAGTGGACCAGATTGGATATTTGGTATTGATGCCACTAACCAATATATGAGTATAAGCCAATTGTTGCAGGTACACAGTCTAATGGTTTTGCAGGTACAAAAGCAAGTGATAATGCAGGTCAAGCTAGAAAGGAGATAGAACCTATCAAAAATTACATTTTTCTACCATTATGGACTGTTGATCCACTATTTTCCCAAGATCTAAAGAGTTCTCATGATGATGGATCCAAACCTTCAAGTGATGATGGAAAGAAGGTTGATGAAGATCCAAGAAAAGAAAGTGAATGTAAAGATCAAGAGAAGGAAGATAATGTTAACAGCACTAACAATCTTAATACTGTTAGTTCAACTGTTAATGCTGCTGGCACAAATGAAGTTAATGTTGTTGGTGGAAAAACAAGCATTAAACTTCCATTTGATCTAAATATGCCTGCTTTGGAAGATTATAGCATATTTGTCTTCTCAAGAGATGATGAAGATGATGGTGCAGTGGCTGACATGAACAATTTGGATACTACAATCCAAGTCAGTCCTAATCCAACTACAAGAATTCATAAAGATCATCCTCTTGATCAAGTGATTGGAGATTTGCAATCACGACACAAATAAGAAAGATGATAAAGCATTTGAAAGAAACATGGTTTGGTAGTACTATTCCAACAAAGAACACACCAATAAAGACCATCAAAACCTACTTTGTTTGCTTGCTTTTTATCACAGGAAGAACCCAAAAAGGTAATTCATGCATTGAAGGATCCAAGATAGATCAAGGCTATGCAGGAAGAGCTTCTACCAATCAGTTAGAAGAAGTTTAACTTAGTGGATTTACCAAATGGAAACAGGGTTATAGGCTCTAATTGGTATCAGGAATAAAAAAGATGAAAAGGGAATTGAGATAAGAAATAATGCAGATTGGTTGCTCAATGGGCACACTCAAGAAGAAGGTATTGACTATGATGAAGTATTTGCCCCTGTTGCAAGAATTGAAGCAATTAGGCTATTTTTAGCTTATGCTTCATTTAAAGATTTTGTGGTGTATCAAATGAATGTAAAAATTGCTTTTCTCTATGAGAAGATTAAAGAAGAGGTGTAGTATGTCAACCACCATGATTTTAAAGATCCAGACTATCCTGATAGAGTAACAAGGTTGAAAAGCAGTGTATCGACTACATCAATGCTCTTCGAGCTTGGGTATGAAACCTGTCAACCATATCTGTTGGACAATGGGTTTCAAAGAGGGAAAATTACAACACCTTATTTATCAAAAGGAACAAAGGTGATATTTTGCTTAGTCTAAGTTTATGTGGATGATATCATCTTTGGTTCAACAAAGAAGGAGCTATGCATTGCATTTAAGAGGTTGATGCATGAGAAATTTTAGATGAGTTTTATGGGAGAACTTACATTCTTCTTGAGATTACAAGTTCAACAGAAGAAGGATGGCATATTCATTAGCTAAGATAAATATGTTGTTAAAATTTTAAAGAAATTTGGGTTTACATAAGTCAAGACTGCAAGCACACCAATGGAAACTCACAGCCACTGCTCAATGATGAAGATGTGAAGAAGTGGATGTTCATATTTATAGTTAAATGATTGGTTCATTGATGTATCTTACATCTTTAAGACCTGACATCATGTTTGCAGTGTGTGCCTTTGCTAGATACCGAAGTCAATCCCAAGGTTACACCACTTCATGTGTGAAAAGGATTTTTTAGGTACCAAAAGGTCAACCAAAATTGGGCATATAGGTATCCAAAGATTCTCCTTTGATTTTGTTTATACACTAATAGTGATATATGCTAGAGCACGCTTGAAAGAATTCTACAGACAACAGAAGGATGTCCAATTCCTTGTGGGTAGAATAATACAAGGCGTGTAAGAAACAGACAATGTTTGCAAATTCCATAACAGAAGCTGAGTATGTGGCTGCTTCAAGTTGTTGTGGACAAGTGATTTGGATTCAGAATCAACTACTTGATCATGGGTACAACTTTATGCATACAAAGATCTTTATTGACAATAACAATACTATTTGCATAATTAAAAATCCTGTTTTTCATTTAAAAACAAAGCATATAGAGATCAGACATCATTTTATTAAGATTGCAATGAAAAGAAATTTGATTCAAAAGGTCAAAATCCATATTGACAAGAATGTTTATAGATTTGCTATACAAAAGCGTTGGATGTCGAGTAGATTTCATATTTGATTGATAGTATTTGAATGATGAAATCTTTAAGGTCTTTTATTCTCTTTATGTTTTTATAAGAGTTTTATGAATTAGTACTGTTATTCATTCTCATTAAAAGTTTCTGTATTAAGTATTATAGTACTTGCTAGTTAGACTTAAAACTACTGAGGTTAATACTGTTAAGTTACTTAATATTGCTAGGTGTAATTAATATTATATAATAGTGAAAAATTGCTATGGCTTGGTGTAGTTTTTTCTTGGTTTTTTGGACAAACATATTGCAGAACAGAATGAAAAGTGTTTAAATGGATATTGGAAAAGCGTTTATGGAATGGAATTAAGAGTTAATGCTTGTGACTTAAAGTTAAATGATGCTAGCAACTTACTACTGCTAGGTATACTACTGATGGATACAAGTTAATGTTGTTGAGGTTATTTTTCATAAAAGTTTTTTTTACTTCGTTGAATTAAGGGTTTCAATCAATCCTTTAATCAATTTTACTATTTCAAATACTCTCTAACTACAAACCCTAACTCAATTTTATCATCCATTATCAAAACCCAACACAAATGGCGAATCTAAAGTTTGCGGATACTCATAACATGGTCGCATTTTTGTCTAAACCCGAAGAGAGTGATGGGTTTGAACAAATTGTGGATTTTTTGAATGCACACCCTATAAAGTATGCACTAACCGTTAATCCCACAATATATATTTCTTGTATCGAACAGTTCTGGTCTACTGTCAAGGCCAAAACTATCAAATGGGAAGTACAGTTGCATGCCCTAGTAGATGGCAAGAAGATAATCATTCACTGAATCAACTGTTAGAAGAGATCTTCAACTAGAAGATGCAGAAAAGTGTTGATTATCTACAAATTTTCCATCTTATGAACGACTTACACTGATGGGGTATGAGAAAATTTCACAAAAGCTAACTTTCTATAAGCCATTCTTTTCCCCACAATGGAAATTTCTGATTCATACTATTCTACAATGTCTAAGTTCAAAGACTACTGCATGGAATGAGTTTAGTAGTACTATGGCATCTGCAATTATCTGTTTGGCTACAAATCAGAAGTTTAACTTTCAAAATACATTTTTGAAAGTATGATTAGAAACTTGGATAATTTGTCTGGCAAATTTTTGATGTATCCAAGGTTTGTACAAGTGTTTTTGGATCAACAACTTGATGGGCTGCCAAATCATAAGAGAATTTATATTGCACCCTCTCACACTAAAAAGATATTTAGAAATATGAGAAGGGTAGGCAAAGGTTTTTCTCTGGTAGAGTAACACCTTTTATTTAAACGACAATATGTACAAAACCAATCAGAATTGGGTGAAGGTTCAGCAAATCCAACTGATCCCCATCACACACCCACCATTATTCAATCATCAACTCAACCTCAAAAGACACAAAAACCTAGGAAGCCTAAAAGAAAGGACACTCAGATACCTCAGTCTAGTGATCCTAGTGATAATGTTGTAGATGAGGCTTCTATACGGAGTTGTGACATTTGGTGAGACTGCAACTACTGCTTCAGCCCCACCCGCCTTAGAAACAGAGCAGGACAGTGGTACATAACTAAAGACCTAATCCAAGGCAAACACCTAATAATCTAGTTCCCTAGAGAACACTACCAGGTGGTGGTCCCAGGTGCTAATAAGCCATGAAGATACTATTTGCTCAAACTAGTTTGATAATGTATCTAAACATTCGAATGATTTACCTGCACGCAAGAGGTAAACACCTCCAAGTGATGAGGATAGACATAAACTGAAAAGGAATTGATGGCACTATGTACCACTTTACAAAACAGGATCTTGATTTGGGAGAAGACAAAAGTCCACTTAAGCAAATAGAATTGCTAGTTTGAAAAGGAGGGTCAAGACGCTGAAAGAAAAATAGGATTCAAGAACTCATAAGCTTAAAGATTAATACAAATTTTGAGTTTAACGGGATAGGGTAGAATCCTTTGGGATAAAGCAAGTCTGGTGAGATGGCATCCAAACAAGAGAGGATTAATTCCATTGATGCAGATGAAGAAATTACCCTAGTTAGTGTTCAAGATGATGCTGACAAAGAGATGTTTGATGTGGATGCTTTAAATGGTGAAGAGGTGTTTGTTGCAGGGCAAAATGAAAATGTTGTTGAAGAAGTAGTTGATGCTGCTCAAGTTAGTACTAGCTGCACCAATAGTTACAATAACTACTGAAGAAATTAATTAGTTTGGCTCTAGCACTTAAAGCATAAAAACTTCAAAATCCAAGGAGAAAGGGATTATTTTTTAAGAGCCAGGTAAATCCTACAACAAACAACAAACAATTTCTTCACACAAGCACAGTACAAGGGTAAAAGAAATAACTGATAAGAAACTTAGAGCTTATGAGAAGAAGAAAGATCTACTTAAGCTTAATGAAGAAGTTGCTTTAAAAAAATTACCAAGCCTAAATTTAATGAAGAAGAAAGACTTGCAAAAGAAGAAAGTAGAAAAAAGACAAGAACCAATATTTGCCTGAATAAACATGGATGATAAAGGCCAAGATTTGATGCTGATCATTAATTAGTCTGAAAGATAGCCATCACAAGAACCAAAAGAGTTGTTCCTATTAAAGAAAAGATCCATTATTTCAACATCTCTTAGATAAAAGAAGAAAGCCTTTTGCAGCTAAAGAGCATAAGAGAAACAGAAACAAACCACCACTAAAAGCGCAAAAACAGAGAAAGATAAATGTGTACTTACCAAAAGAACAGGTAGGATAAAAGCTTTAATGATTTGAAGTTAAAAT
This sequence comes from Tanacetum coccineum, assembly GCA_026074375.1. Lineage (NCBI taxonomy): Eukaryota > Viridiplantae > Streptophyta > Magnoliopsida > Asterales > Asteraceae > Tanacetum > Tanacetum coccineum. The sequence continues at coordinate 16,189 of BQNB010076694.1, forward strand.
GATTTGGATTATATTCAAGAGATGTTTATAGAGCATTCAAGAGGTAAATATATTTGAAGACTTTAGAACAACTTTGGTGGAGGAAAGCAAAGAAGCAGGAAACAGAGCTAGCACAAAGAGTTTACAAAGAAGCAAAAGGTGGAAGATAACAAAGAAACAGCAAAGATAGAAAGTTAATTGGGACAATCAATCACGAGGAAGAAGAGAGTCGCAATTGATGTATTGTCATTTGGTTGTTAAGTCTCCAAGTATTGTTGACTAGAAGATTCATAAAGAAGGAAGAATAAGGCATTATCAAAATAAATAATAGCTAGAAAAGACAGTCTCAAATGTACATGATCTTTAGTCACATGCTTAAAAGTTTTGACAGGGAAGATTTAGAAACTTTGTACAAGTTAGTAAAGCTAAATATAAGTCAACAAGACCAGTGGAAGACTTTGATTTGGTATTATGGAATGATTTGAAAACAATGTTTGAACCACATGTAGAAGATGCAGTATGGAGGAATCAACAAGACTACAAAGTGTTGAGTTAGAAGCTGTATGACTCCTGTGGAGTACATTTCTTGAGGATGCAACATGTGCAGATTTATATGTTGGTAGAGAAGAAGTATCCTCTTACACCATCTACACTTACAATGATGTTAGAAAATAAGCTTATGTTTGACTATGAAAGTGAAATGGCTTATTAGCTTCTTAAATTAATCACAAAACAGCTTAAGAAGTAAAGATGTGTTTGGAAGCATCCTCCTGGTGTTGATGAAGCGTTAAAAATAAAGAAACTTGATGATTTTTTGAAGAAGACTATCAATTAGGGGAGGATTGTTGGGTTAAAAGTTTTTTTTTGTGTTGTTTGAATTACTGCTGCACAAGTTTATGTTTAATACTGCTGCTGATGAAGTTAGTGGCTGCTAATGAATTCAAAGAAAATATGACTAAGTGTTTACTACTGCTAGTACACAGTTAGTACTGCTAGTACAATGTTAAGACTGCTCAGTTGAAGTTAATGCTGCTAGTGAAAGTTACTACTGCTAGTACAAAGTTAAGATTGCTCAGTTGAAGTTAATGCTGTTAGTGAAAGTTACTACTGCTAGTACAAAGACTGCTTGAAGTTAATGTTGCTGAAGAGTTACTACTGCTCAAGAAAATACTCTAAGTAGTTACTACTGCCATGTGATATGTTTCTACTTGCTAGTACAAAAAGTTAATAACTCTTAAGGTTAAGACTGCTCAGAAGATAAGTTAATGCTGTTATAGGTTAATAAGTAGTACTGTTTGGTGTTAGAGTACTGCTTATAGTGATATGTATAGAGTGTTATAAAAAGATTTGATATACTTAGGAAAGTATTGTAAGCCGAGTAGGACTCCTTGGTATATAAAAGGAGGTCCTTAGGCATAGGGTTTGATATAGTTTTTCATAGAGTTTTATACGTATCAAAATCATCTTTTATCAATCTTAGTCGTATAATTCATAGCTTGAAGGTCTCTGTAACCCTAATACTTTGAGAGTTTCATATTATTATCATTAATAATATTAGAGCTTATTAGTTTTGAATATACTGTTTCATTAATAATTCTTAATATTAAAGAAATTCCGCATAACCTTTAATACTTCCAAACAAACAAGCTTTTACAATGAGTTGTGTTAGATTTATCTAATATAACTATCTTTAAAAAACCAAAGCTTAAGGAATTCGATCTATTGAAGTGGGAAATCAACAAGATATTTTATGCAATAGTTTTATTATAGAACTAAGTAATTTTGTATCAATACAAGATACCTAATCCTTAAACATGCTTAACTTGTTACATATCAAGCTTGTTTTGGTAATTTAGCATATCACATCAACACGATCCCCATCATCAGGCACCCACCATTATTTCTTATAAAGATCATGCATATCTTTTCCTAAGATATCTCATGCATATCTCATAAACTGTACTAACTATTTTATACTAACGGTACTAACTATCTGATCAGCACTAACATTTTGTACTATCAGTACAAATTACAACTAGCGGTACTAACTAATATAACTAACGATACCAAGTCAAGAATGCATAGTTCCCAACATAAGACCTAATCCAAGGCAACACCTAATGAATCAAGTTCCCTAGGAACTACTTCAGGTGGTGGTCCCAGGTGCTAAGAAACCACGGGGGATACTATTACTCAAACTAGGTTTGAGAATGTATCTAAACACTCCAATGATTCACTGCTTGCAAGAGGTAACACACTTCGAAGTGATGAGGATAGACTTAAACTTGATGAATTGATTGCACGATGTACCACTTTATAATATAAAGTTCTTGATTTGGAGAAGACAAAGACCACTCAAGCTAATGAGATTGCTAGTTTGAAAAGGAGGGTCAAAAAGCTTGAAAAGAAAAATAGGTCAAAAACTCATAAGCTGAAGAGATTATACAAAGTTGGTTTGACAGCTAGGGTAGAATCCTCTAGAGATGAAGAAAGTTTAGGTAAGGATGCATCCAAACAGGGGAGGATTAATGCTATTGATGCAGATGAAGAAATTACCCTAGTTAGTGTTCAAGATGATGCTGACAAAGAGATGTTTGATGTGGATGCTTTAAATGGTGAGGAGGTGTTTGTTGCAGGGTAAAATGAAAATGTTGTTGAAGAAGTAGTTGATGCTGCTCAAGTTAGTACTGTTGCAACAACTGTTACGATAAATACTGAAGAAATTACTTTGGCTCAAGCACTTAAGGCATTAAAAACTTCAAAACCCAAGGTGAAAGGGATTGTTTTTCAAGAGCCAGGTAAATCTACAACAACAACAACAATTTCTTCCCAATAATCACAAGACAAAGGTAAAGGAATATTAATAAAACATGTGGAGCCTATGAAGAAGAAAGATCTAATCAGGCTTGATGAATAAGTTGCTTTAAAATTACAAGTTGAATTTGATAAAGAAGAAAGACTTGCAAGAGAGAAAGCTGAAAAAGTAGAAGAAGCCAATATTTACTTGATTGAAACATGGGATGATATATAGGCAAAGACTGATGCTAATTATCAGTTGGCTGAAAGATTACAAGCACAAGAACAAAAAGAGTTGTCTATTGAAGAAAAGGCTACATTATTTCAACAACTTTTAGAGAAAAGAAGAAAGCATTTTGCAGCTAAAAAAGCAAAAGAGAAAAGAAACAAACTACCAACAAAAACTCAACAGAGAAAGATAATGTATACTTACCTAAAGAACATGGAAGGATACAAGCTCAATGATTTGAAGTTGAAAGGGCTTGATTCTATTCAAGAGATGTTTGATAGAGCATTCAAGAGGGTAAATACATTTGAAAACTTTAGAACAGAGTTGGTGGAGGGCAAAGAAAAGAGAGCAGGAACTAAGCTAGCACAAGAGATTACAAAGAAGCAAAAGGTGGAAGATGACAAAGAAACATCAGAGATTAAAAAGTTAATGGAAATCATTCCAGATAAAGAAGAAGTAGCAATTGATGCTATTCCTTTGGCTTTTAAGTCTCCAAGTATTATTAACTGGAAGATTCATAAAGAATGAAGAAAAAGCTATTATCAAATAATGAGAGCTGGTTGAAAGTCTCAAATGTACATGATCTTTAGTCACATGCTTAAAAGTTTTGATAGGGAAGATTTAGAAACTTTTTACAAGTTGGTAAAAGCTAAATATCAGTCAACAAGACCAGTAGAAGACTTGGATTTGACATTATGGGGTAATTTGAAAACAATGTTTGAACCACATGTAGAAGATAAAGTATAGAGGAATCAACAAGACTACAAAGTGTTGAGTTGGAAGCTGTATGACTCCTTTAGAGTACATTTCTTGAGGATGCAACATGTGCAGATTTATATGTTGGTAGAGAAGAAGTATCCTCTTACACCATCTACACTTACAATGATGTTGGAAAAAAACCTTATGATTGACTATGAAAGTGAAAATGCTTATCAGCTTCTTAAATTCATCATAAGGTAGATTAAGAAGTAAAGAAGTGTTTGGATGCATCCTCCTGGTGTTGATGAAGCTTTAAATGAAGAAACTTGATGATTTTGAAGAAGAATATCAAGTTTAGGGGAGGATTGTTGGGATTAAAAGTCTTCTTGATGATGTTTGAATTACTGTTGCTCAAGTTTATGTTAATACTGCTCTGATGAAGTTAGTTCTGCTCATGGACTTCAAAGAAAATATGCTAAGTGTTTACTACTACTAGTACACAGTTAGTACTGCTAGTAAAAAGTTAAGACTACTCAGTTAAAGTTAATGCTGCTAGTGAAAGTTAGTACTGCTAGTACAAAGACTGCTTAAAGTTAATGATGTTCAAGAGTTTCTACTGCTTAAGAAAATATTCTAAGTAGTTAGTACTGCTAGTATTAAGTTTGTACTGTTTGTTAGTACTGCTTACTTGATATGTATTAGTTATTTATAGAAAAGATTTTATATACTTAAGAAAGTATTGTAAGCCGAGTAGGACTCCTTGGTATATAAAAGGAGGTCCTAGGGCATAGAGTTTTATATGTACCAAAATCATCTTTTATCAATCTTAGTCGTATAATTCATAGCTTCAAGATCTTTGTAACCCTAATACTTTGAGAGTATTTGTATTATTATCATTAATAATATTTAAGCTTATTTATTTTAAATTATTGTTTTATTGATAATTCTTCTTAATAGTAAAGATTAAATTCCGCATAATCTTTAATACATTCAAACAAAGGTTTTACTATAGTTGTGTTAGATTTATCTACTATAACTAAACCTTAAACAAGCTTAAGGAATTCGATCTATTGAAGTGGGATCAACAGATATCGTCGATTTCTTTCTTTCTACAACAATTCGACAATCATTCTTTTTGAATTTGACAAAAAGGGGGAGAAATGGAATGAAAACTCATTAATAATTTGAAACCTTTAATTTTACAAAATGAGTTTTATATTTTGTCATCATCAAAAAGGGGGAGATTGTTAATCAAATAATGTCCTAAAAAACGTTATTTATATTTTCGATCCTCACAATGTGGTTTTGATAAAACCAAAATTTAAAAACGTTTACGATATAAAATAAACGTTTACAATAACGTAAATCAATTCTAAGATTAGTAATCACTTAAGGTAATGGAACAAATAAAACATTAAGCAAGGATTAGTGGACAAGGAAAATATATTTTCTTATCATCACATTTTTTACAAAAGTAATTTTCACAAAAATAAATATACAAAAAAATTTTTTTAATAAAAAAAAACTTTATTAAAAACTTAAATTTAGAAATAAAAATTTTTTCCTCCCAAAATGGAAGGTTCCATGACAAATGTGATGCTCAACCCTTTTATATAAATATTATAGAAATATATAAAATATATATATATATATAATATATATATAACATATATATATATATATATATATTAAATATATAAATATATAATAAGAATCAAAAATCTCAATGTAGTAAACTGGAAGTATGATTCCCGGGTCGTTATCCTCAACGAGGAATGCAATTGAAAGTCGAGAGTCGTTTTGATAATAGATGCTTGAATGGAACATGATTTTGATTGGTTTTCTAAAACTACGAGAAAATTAAGGCAATTTAAACTAAAAATAATTAAGGCACACAAATTTAAACTAAAAACGCAAACCGGGAATCCTAAAACGCGACCTAAAAACCATAAATTATCAAAATTAAGTCCTAAAATTTATTTTTGACTTTTATAAGTCCTACTTAACTAAAATGCTAGAACAAAGAAAACTAGAACAAAAACGGAAGTGATTCAAGCTTAAAAACACGAAAAATATGAACGGGATTCAATCCCGCTCTTTAAAAAATCAAATTTTGTAATTTTAACCCTACGAGAGCAAATCTAATTTTCCTAGGTCCTAAATGTTAAAAGAAAATTTTCTAAAAAATAATTATATTTTTTTGACTTTTTTATAATTTTTTTTGTATTAAAAATGATTTTAATGAAATTAAATGATTAAAAATACTAAACTAATTATAAAAATTCTGAAAAAATTAGCAAAAGTAGCTTAAACAATACTGGATCTAATAAAAATAAGCTGGGTGAAACAGCTTATCTAAATAAGCTGTGAAAAAGCTAAAACGGCTTATTAACCAAAAGAGCTCAAAACGTGTATAACTAATTGATTTTGAAAGAATAAACCGAAAAAACCTAAGGGTGAGTGGTAGTGTGTGTGTGTTGTGTAAAAACGTTCGGTAGAGGTTTGTTGAGGTCAGGGGTTCGAGCCCTACTCACCCCTGACTTCCCAACTTCCCCAATGTTCTTTTAAAAGCTATTTTTTATAACTTTTTAAAGAGTTTAAAAATAAGCAACTTTTACAAAACCACTTTTTTTATAAACCAAAAATAAGCACGAAAATAAGCACTAAAAGGGACATAATAAGCTAAACTATACTAAGAGATTAATTGCTAACTGTTAAGCACTTTAAGCACTAATAAGCAATCCAAAAAGAGAAATAAGCTAGGATAGGAACTTAAATACACCTAATAAGCATTTTTGAACAAAAATAAGCAACTAAGATAAGCTAGAATGACAGAATACTTGAAAAACTATAAAACTTAAGATTTTTATTCTAAAATGCAAATAAGCTTAAATAAGCTCTAAACTGAAAGAAATAAGCTAAAATGGACTTAAACTAGCCTAATAAGCTAAACTAAACCTAAATTAAGCAAATTCAATAAGCTTAGAGGCTCAAATAAGCCAATAAGCTTTTTGGCCAAACTGTTAAGCAAACAGCCAAAGGGGACTTTTCTAGCTTAAAAATAAGCTAGCAAACAGATCCTTATGGCTTAGTGGCTTATACCACTAAAAAGCTTGGCCAAAAAGCTACAATAACCAACTAAGAAAAAACTAGTTTGAAATACAAATAAGTCCTTAAAAAGCTTAATGAAAAGGCTAGTTCACACAGATTCAACACTTAGAAAAAAATTTGCAATCTTAACAAAACACCAATTTTGAGCTTAAAAATAAGCACTTAAACAGAACCTTATGAATATGAGACCAACAAACAGATCAAATTTAAACCTCAAAGAACTTATGTCATCAATCAAAAAGCATTTTGAAATAAAGCATAAGCCACAAAAAGCATTTGAAAAAGCATTTTCTCCTTTTTTCAACACTTAGTAAAATTTGACAGATTTTTGTCCAAACTTAACTAGACTAAATGGCATTTAAACAATAATTGCATATAGCATTTAACTATTAAAAACAACACTAAAACTATGCTTAAAGTCTGTTTTTTAAAAGCTTAATCAAATAAGTTATTAAAACTGGTTTAAGATCACAGGTTGGAGTAATTTATAGAAAAACCTTAAAAACTATCCTTTAAACTTAAAAACTTCTAAAAACAGCTTAATAAGACTTAAAAATTGCTTGACAAAATTGGCCAAGTGACCCAAAAGGTTTTTAAACCATTTTGACCCATTTTCATTCTTATGCCAAACACCCCTTTAAGAATTGATTTTGACTTTTTAAACTGATTTAAGCCACAAATTGTAAAGACCAGATATTAATTAAGCTATACTAACAATATTTAGCAAATTTAAACAACTAATAAGCACTCAGATAAGCTAAAACAGATTATGCAACTAAATAAGCTATTTAAGACAGTTTAAGCAAAACTTCAAACTAATGATTTTTAAACCACAAGACAAGCATAATAAGCATCAAACAACATATAAAAACATAAATAAGAAAAGATTAAGTAGAGATAAGCACAATAAGCTATGCTATAGTAAATAAGCTAAAATTTGAGAAATGAAAACTTACAAAGGCCATTGCTTAAATAGGGCAAACAAGCTTATGAATAAGCTAATCTACAAGCTCTAGCTTGTTAAAAGACAAGCTAGTATTGTCCATAAGCCTATCCAAGTTTGGCTTATAATCCATTAAGCTGTGGTATTTGAGAGTGTGTTTTTTTTGGTTTTTTGTAAAATTTTCTTAAGTACTCTATATTTAAATGAAAACAGATTAACAATATGCTTAAATAAGATCTTATAAATGGCTTATGAAAGATTCTTGATAACTTTTGAACACAAATGAGTAAAACAGTTTTTAAACTAAAACTTGAAATTTCATTAATTCATAAAAAACATTACAATATTTAAAAGATTATACTAAAAATAAGCTGAAAATTACAACTAGGTGAAAAACTAAATAAAAATAACTAACTGCTCCAAGGGATTACAATTGAGACCTATTTATACTAAGCCATGGAAGGTTTTAGATGTGTGCTTTCTTTATGAGAGCTCATGCGGGTGTGCTTGTTATGTGAGTGAGCTCAAAAAGCAATATTGGCCATCCAAAATGAGTAGTCCCCAAATTCTATCATCTCTACCCTTGATCTTTTGTCTTTATTCTTTGCCGAATGAGAATGCTAAGGATTGCCAAGGTGTCATTTGTCCATGTGAGGTGGGATAAGGTGTGTATAGGTGTGGGTCGACAAAGGGGAGAAGAAAGGGGAACAGTGTTTTGACTGGTGGTGTAGGGAAGGACACACACTGTAAGATGTACAGTGTTCGCGCCCTATATTAAAGTTTGGAAAATGGCAAGTTTGGTCCCTGAGTGTGTTGTGTTTAATTACAACCATAGTCCTTGTACTTTTCATCTTTGGCCCTTGAAGTGTGCAAATGGTTTGCATTGTTAGTCCTTTTAAGGACTAACAGAGTTAAACTAGAAAAGGGTTGGGACTAACGGGTGTTAAGTGGTTATATGGGTTTGGTTTGGGCTCATTGTTGGGTCGGCTATAATAAAAAAGGTATTGGGCTTTTTATTAAGGCTTAAGGTTATTAGTCTTCATGTAATGTATAAATGGGCTGACCCGGCCCATTAGATGGGTACGAGTTGGCCCATTTAACATTTTTTCGATATCGGCTCCACCTTTGACTTTGACTTTGTCGGGGTTAACTTTGACTTTTTTGACTTTGGCTTTGATTTGACTTTTCTTTCATGCTTTTTCCGTTCTCGTGATCGATTTTGTCGTTTTGGCTTCAATTTTGTCCTTTTCTTAGATATCCGTTACCTGCATAATACAAATGCAAAACATACAAATACAATGTATTTTTGGTACGTTTTTTTATTATTTGGTCCCCAATTTAAAGTCCCGGTTTTTAAATGGAAAAATTTGTATATGTGTAATTAAACCAACATACCAAATCCCCTCATACTAAATTTTGTCGTTGTCCCCCTCAACGCATGCTAAAAGTAAACAACGTAAAGAAAAACCTAAGAATCTAATTTTCCCCCTCGACTTTAATTACCTTTGCAAAAGTAGCATAAGAGTTTTTCCAATCGAGGGGAATTTAAAGAATCCCAAGAGTTATTTTAGGAAAAGCCCCCCCTGTTTTATGGAACCATATTTTTTTTTTTTTAAATATAATGATTACTTCTAATTTTCACCAATCATAACATTTTTTTGGGTATTTTTCCCCTTTTTTCACCGTAATTTTTTTTTAAAGCCAAACCTAAACTAACATAAATTTAGACATTTTTATTTTAATTTTCATAAACCCCCGTAGGGGGATCCCAAATAGAAACAAAGACGCATGTTCCAATCCTAAAAATGGCCCGAAAAAGTGAATAAATTTCAAAAATCCGTCCCTCGAGTTTTTATTATCACCTATCGTCCACAAACCAAGCTTAAAACAATAATCACCCCGTTTAAATATCAGTTAAATAGTGGCTAACACTGACACAGATTTAGCCAACTTTTGAAACTATTCACTCCCCGACAATTTTTAAAATTATATACTTAGGTGTAAATTGGCCATTTTTGAATATGATCACCCATGGAAATCCAACGTTTTTTGCCAAAATAATTCCTATTCTTAACGTTAATCCAACCCGAGAATAATAAATTGAGTATTTTGAAGGCGAGAATCATCCCCATGGTAGCGACCTTTTCCATCTCGGCATCAATTATATTCCGTAACCTAATTGCGGCTTAAAGTGAGCCAAGCGTTTTTGACAACCCCACAGAAGACTAAAATTTACCGAGAACTGCACGGAACCCTTGGTTTCAAAAAAACTCTTTAGGTTTTCCCGTAAATACATAGCTTCAAATTTTAAAAAATTTAAAATGAAAAGATTAGTCCTAAAAGTTTCCAAAAAGCATATATTATAATTTACAACACGAGAAAAAAATCTTTAGCATTTTAAGTTAAAATTTCACACTATAATATTAAAGCCATATCCATTTAAGCAAATGTGTAACAACCTTGACCTTTGTAGAAGGCTGCAACAACACGGTTTGAGAAGCCGGCGCAGATGCTAAAATCCAAACCTTTTTTAAAATCACTCCTCGGATTTAATTAATTCTTACTATGGGCTTTTCCCTTTAGAAGGCTTGTAAACCATCGGTTCGTGAGCCCCGGCCAAGATCCCAGCCAAACTTTTTTTATATCACAGCCCATAAAGGTTTATTAAAATTTTATATACTTATCATTCTTTTTTTTATCTTCAATTTCCAATTATAATTATTTCCCCCATTCAAAATTTATACTTCACGATATATAAGAGAAGACATTCTTATTTTTTGGAAAAAATTATAAGTATAAATTTAGAACTAAGGACCTCTAAAAATTATTGCTATCGACTAATATCTCAAAAAAATTGTTTGAATTTTAAGTATTAATTTCCAAAAATATAAGCAGGTATTTTAAATTAGTCCGGTTTTAAGGAGGCTTTAATTGGGAGAAAAAAAGGCACACAAATTTTACACACATGAGCTCTTAAGAGAATTTTTTCCAAATAATCCCCTTTGTTTTTTAAAGCAAATCCAACCTCCCCCAATAATTAAACTTCTATCCATTTTTTTTGTTTCATCGCGAAAAAATCCGCCGAAACAGCTTTTAGCCTAAAAGTTAAGTACAAGCAAGAGCTCCACAAACCAACGCTCCGAAATCGAGATCATTAAATTTTAATTCTTTAGTTAAGGAACAAGCTAGAGCTCAACACGCTCGATCGAGTCAAAATTTATTCTTATTCTACCCAGCATGAAAGTCAAAATTATGACAAAACACATATTTTATTTTTGAAAATTTTTAAATATTTTCATTTTTTTTTTGAAATTTTGGTGGTAAAAACGAGATTACGCGAAAACAATGACTGCAGGCACAATCAAATCGATAGACCACCCCCCATACTAGAATTAAACATCGTCCTCAATGTTTTTAGAAGGGTCTCTACGTAAATCCTAAGTTGTTTATTAAGTATTGGTATGTGCTTAAATACACATACCTTTGACCTTTAAAACCGGACTTAAATGACAAAAAACGTACCAAAAATACATTGTATTTTTATTTTTTCATTTATATTGTGCAGGAAATGGATATCCGACAAAAGGACAAAAAACAATGACAAAAACAACAAAACCGAGCACGAGAACGGAAAGAGCGTGAAGAAAAGACAAAGTCAAAGCCTAAAGTCAAAAAGTCAACGGGGTCAAAATCAAGTCAAAGTCAACCCCGAGAAGTGGCATTAGAAAGAGCATCGAAAACCGAACCCGAAAACCTAAATTGCCAAAAGTGGGCCCACCCGTACCCACCTAGTGGGCCCGGGTCAGCCCACTTATATAATACACTCACTTAACCCTTTTAAAATAACCCAATACACTTTTATACTTTACCCGGCCAATCCAAAAAGCCCAAAACAACTTAACAGCCCATC
>BQNB010076695.1:10060-31079 GCA_026074375.1 Tanacetum coccineum
ACTGTTGGCCAATCAGGCTGTGACACACAGCCTGATGTCTCCACCTTAACATGTGCCCCTGGGGCACATGTTAGAAAAACCCTATCTTAAAATACCTCCTCCTTCACAATACACCGCAACTCATGCCATTTGGCCCCACCCACCCACAAATATTTTGTTTTTCTATTTTTTTCACACAAACTAAATTTATTCATTAAAATTAAAATACAATACGGAAAAAGAAAATACATTTCGAAAGTAAAAAAACGAAACAAAATACGACATACGAAATTTAAAATATGAGATAAAAAAACTAAAACATGATTCGAACCATTACATATTTTTGTAACGGCTAATCATTTGTTCCTTGTCGGTAACGGTTCATAGCAATTCGGTCCGAGTTGAAACCAGGTTCGCCGAGTTTGTCATATCCGAATAGGCCGCCATTTCGAGAGCACTGAAACCGTACTTGATCAGGGGATCATCCGGGAGCGCTTCCACCCTCAACAATTCTGGAGTACGGGTACGCAATTGCTCCAGATACCGATTCAACTCATGCAGCAAATTGTTCGTCAGCTCGATATCCGCTACAAGTTCTTGGGGTAGTTGGCGAAGGGTCTCTTTTCTCAATTCGTTTGGTTCGGTATCCATAGTTGTGAAATGGGTGTTTTCTGAAGTTATAATTGAGATAGTACAAGAGAAAGTGTGTGAAATTGTGTGTTATTTTGAATTTGAGGGAATATATATAGTAAAAGAGGGTATAAACTTATAAAATAAAAAATAATAATTTTTTAAAATTTAAATGTTGTATGAAACGGTAATATATGTAAAGCCTTCATCTCGTCGTGCAGGTGGCGAAACCACAAGTGGCGAGCCACAGTGGTGTGGTAGCGAGGCAAACGGCGAAGCCGTTTGGGTGCCACGTCGGAAACGACGAAGGTACTCGCCACTATACCTTTTGCTCTAAGCGTTACTGGGTTACTAACCTTTTCGATTTATGTAAATCGGTCAAACAAATTGGTCAATTGTGGTCAACAGAGGTCAACGACGATCAATATTGGTCAAACTTGTCGGAAACCTGCAAATCTTGCCGGAATATCCAAATCTTGCCATAAGTAACCAAAACTCACTTTTGACTTGTTTTATTCACTTATATTAGCTGTTTATATCTATTACAAATTATTTTAAAAAAAACATTGCCGAAAATACCTAAAACTCACCCAAAATACCCAAAACTTATTAGAAATTACCCAAAACTTGCCGGAAATACAGTACTAATAAATTACCGATTATTACCGCCTACACCGATTACAAGCTACAAGAAAATCAACCGTCCGACTACCAATTTTACAACCTTGTTTAATATAGTTAATGGTAATAAACGGCCATAAATGATAGAACTACAAGTATGACATATGTAATTGTCAAATATGACTACTTTAAGGAACAACTAATGTGTAAATAAATAGCCATAATGTGTTCTGGCATAAAAAGACTCAGAGACATGCCATAAAGTGTTCTAGCATAAAAAGACTCGAGATAGTCTTTTTATACTACATGTATTTTATAAATATGCCATCAAGCATTCGTCTAGAAATGCTAAGAGCAATTCTTTTAAAGCAAAAATTACCATTCAATCTAAATTAGCAAATTTAGACAAGATTCTAGATCAAGGAGGAAGCAATGAAGATATTCTTAATACCATGTCCACGTTACTGAAAGAGCTTCATGACATCAATTCTGTTGAGTCCTTAGAAAAGACGCAAAAAGCTAAAATCCGTTGGCCTATTGAAAGCGATGAGAATTTTAAATACTTTCATGGTATTCTCAATAAAAAAAAGATCTCAATTGGCTATTCGTGGGATTCTTACTACTGGTGATTGGATTGTTGATTCAAATTTAGTGAAAAACGAGTTCTTTTCTCATTTTTCCAATCCATTCTTGAAATCGGATTCTTTTAGAATTTGTCTTGTGGATCAGTACACTAACAGACTTTCTTCTGATAAAAAAGAAGATTTGGAACGTAATGTTACTCTAAACGAGATCAAAAGTGCGATTTAGGATTGTGGTACGAATAAAACTCTCGAGCCGGATGGTTTCACTTTTGAATTCTTTCTTCGATATTGGAAGTTTCTAGACAAAGACATTATGGTAGCGATTTAGGATTGTGGTACGAATAAAACTCTCGGGCCGGATGGTTTCACTTTTGAATTCTTTCTTCGTTATTGGAAGTTTCTAGACAAAGACATTATGGTTGTTGTGTCTGATTTCTTCTCTTCGGGTGAGTTCTCAAGTGGATGGAATTCTTCTTTAATTGCTTTAATTCCTAAGATTCATGATGCTAAAGTTGTTACTGACTTTCGTCCGATAAGTTTAATTGGAAGTCTATATAAAATTATTACCAAGATATTGGCTAATAGATTAAGCTTGGTTATCTCGGATCTTATTAGCGATGTTCAATCGGCCTTTGTTACCAATCGGCAATTTCTGAATGGGTCATTTATCCTCAATGAGCTTCTATCGTGGTGTAAACAAAAGAAGCTGAAAGCTATGTTTTTCAAAGTTGATTTTGAAAAGGCTTTTGACTCAATCAGATGGGATTATTTGATTGATGTTCTTAGGATGTTTGGTTTTGGAAATAAATGGCGGGGTTGGAACGGATGTCTCAAGTCTGCAAGGGGATCAGTTCTTGTTAATGGAATCCGACCTTAGAATTTCAATTTCATAAAGGACTGAAGCAGGGAGACCCCTTGTCTCCTTTTTATTTATTTTGGTTATGGAAAGTCTTTATCTTTCTTTTAAAAGAGTGATGGACGCTGGCCTTTTCTCAAGTATTGTTATTAACAATTATTTGACAATCTCTAATTTGTTCTATGCGGATGATGCTTTCTTTGTCGGCAAATAGGATATGTCGAACATAAGAACTGTTGTTAATGTTTTGAAATGCTTTAGTATGGCATCTGGTCTCAAAATAAAAATTCATAAAAGCAAGATTATGGGGGTTGGAATTCGAGCTGAAGTGGTTAATTCAGCGGCGAGTCAAGTGGGTTGTTCGAATTTCTCATCCCCCTTCACTCATCTTGGAGTTAAAGTTAGAAATGACATGTCTAGAATTAATTCATGGGATGAAGTTATATCTAAAGTTTCCTCTAGGCTTTCTAAGTGGAAACTTAATAATCTTTCAATAGGAGGCCGTCTTACTTTAATTAAATTTGTTCTAAATTATATTCCGTTATATCATATGTCTATTTTTAGAGTTCCGATGGGTGTTTTACATAGCATGGAATCGATTAGAAGAAATTTTTTTAATGGTACATATGGTTCGAAAAGGAAGCTGGCAATTATTAGCTGGAATAAAGTTCTAGCTTCAAAAAAATATGGTGGCCTTGGTATTTCTAGCTTTTTCGCGTTCAATCATGCCCTTGTTTTCAAATGGATTTGGCGCTTCTTTTCGCAAGGTTCGTCTCTTTGGGCTAGATTTATTAAAGATATTTATGGTGAGAGAGGAGCGATTGACTCCTTAGAATCTATCTCTAGACGTTCACCTTGGCTGAATATTGTTCGAGAAACTAAGTCTCTTAAGAATAAAGGTATTGATATTTTGGCTTTTGTTCGTAAAAAAGTGGGAAACGAGGAAGATATGCTTTTCTGGAATGACATTTGGCTAGACGATATGGCTTTGAAGCATCGGTATCCTAGGTTGTATGCTTTGGAATCATCCAAACATATTAGTATTTCATATAAGCTGAGTAATGATTCCTTGTTTTCTTCTTACCGTCGTGCTCCCAGAGGAGGGATAGAGGAAGATCAACAGTGTTCTCTTCAACTCGAATTGATTGTGTAATCCTTTCTCCTATGTTAGATCGTTGGTGTTGGACTTATGAGGCTTTGGGTGAAATCAGTTAGATCCCTTATTGACTATTCGCTCTTGCCAAAAGAGGATTTGCCTACTAGATGGGTAAATGTGATTCCTATTAAGATTAATATTTTTGCTTAGAGAGTTCGTTTGGATAGTCTCCTCGCTCGATTGAAGATCTCCCTTAGAGGAGTGGAGATTCCTTCCATTCTTTGTCCTTTATGTAACATATCAGTTGAATCCATTTCACACCTTCTTTTTTCATGTTTGCTGGCTCGTCAGTTGAGATCCAAATTCTTACGTTGGTGGGAGTTAGAAGACATTTTCATTGATTCTTATGAACACTGGCCTCTATGGTTCAATAATGTTCGCCTTTCTAAGATAATAAAGGAGATGTTCGAAGGTGCTAATTATGTGATGTTGTGGTTAATCTGGAGATTCAGGAATCTTGTTCTTTTTTGTGACATTCATCCACGTAGAGAGCTTCTTTTTGAGGATCTAGTTCATTTTTCTTACATTTGGTGTTCTAATCGAAGTAACTCTAAAATTAATCAGGTTACGTAGATGAAAACCCCTAGTTCTATTAGCTTGTAATTTCTTCTAGCTTCTTGCTAGTCTTTTAATAAAATCGCCGTTAAAAAAAATCCATAGCATCTAACAAACCATGGATGATGGGTTTCATAAACTTTGGTACAACAAGAGTAAAAGACACATAAGTGTTGTGTGTGTATGTTTAGTTACGAGCGGAAATGTACCCACGCGTTGCGGCGGGGATTATTTATTTTTCGACGATGATGTTCAGCCATATGTTATCGGGTTAACAAAGAACGGCAGGTGCTTCACACAAAAACTATGTATTTCCTCCTCCAATTTACTAACACAGGATCCACAATATTCTATATGTATCAAGCACATGTCACTATTTTTTTCTCTATATTTGGCCATTATAGCTAGCCCTGGAAGAAAAAGTTCAAGCCACTGCGTTTTTTTTGTTCATTGTTTTTTGTTACCGGGTCAAAATAAGATAACAATTTTAGCAAATTAGTATAATAAATGGTTTCCAGTCCATACATATGTTGGCTTGAGATATCATGCAGACCCACTATAATTGGTTGAAAACAAAAATACATGAGAAAACTACTTAAAGTTTAACATTAAGCTATCAAAAAACAATACATAGATTCGGGTAAAACAAAAAACAATCAGGTGGTTTATAACTCTTTGTCACTACCATATTTAGTCTAACAAATAAAAACCCAAGGCCGTCTTCTAGGCATAAAACTTCTAGACCGTTTTTTCTAAATTATGATTTTTAATCTGTAATTAAACCATCATCCTGAAGTAACCTCGAATGCCAAGGTTTATAACATTGATGTGATGCAAACTGATCACCAATGCTGTTGGAAGTCCCCTAGTAAATATAGTCCTTACCCTTGTGTCTAGAAAATCAATAAAGTTGGTATGTTTGGTTGGTCTCCAAAGCAACAAAAGCTGTCAAAAAGGAAGAGAGAAAAATTAGAACTGATCCAACAATGAATTCCAGAACCTAAAGCATAATCGAAACAAACCATTTATCAACACCCAAATCCATATACATAACAAAAGAATATATACGTTCTGATTTTCGCCATAAATAACATAATCGAGAAACCTTTAATTTCGTCGTTAGGAGCTCACTGCATTTACAATCCACATAAGAATATATCCAGATTAGTTTACTGCTCATTAGGGGAAAGTCTAATTAGCTTATTGCGTTTTTCAGAAGTGCGCTCGAAAACTGATTACTTTGTTATTTTGATTTACTTGTATGTATGATATGGTTTAACCCATACATGTTTCTACGTAATATAAAACCCGATCCATTTTGACCAATTGCCAAAAACTACCTGTTATTACCCACAACACAACCTGATGGAGAGGTGGCTACTGAAACAATGAATCAATAATTCAAAATACTCTTAGCTTCATTTTTCTGCGACATTTGGCTTTCTCTTTAGCTTTTGTAACATTCGGCTTTACCAGCTACAACTTGATTTAGGGGTCATCACGAATTGGTTCCTGCATAATATATTTGATTAGTCAACTTCATATTTAGATGAATGCAGGTACAACTCAATAAGACTATACTTGAAACAACTGGTGGTGAAAATGTTACATAAGAACAATATAACATGAGTCAACTAATTTAAATATATACTGAGCTACTGAAGTGACTCAACCAAACCAATTTGAAAAAGCTTGAGGATATAGATCATGAAGCATTAATTGAAATCTTCAAGCAAAAATAACAGTGACTACCTGTTAGCACAGTAATAACTTTTTAGTGCAAAACAAATCAAAACTAATTGTTAATAATTTTTTGGCTATACAATGATCTTTTGGTCTCAAAGGTCAAATTTTAAAAAATGGTCTCACACTTTGTTACCTGTTTGGTTGCTTTCACTAATATACATGTGTATACGAACAATAACTGAAATTTAACAACATATAGTTTACAAAAACGATTATGCTTCACTTAAAATAAAATGAGATGCTATGACTCTATTACGTTAAAGTAAAAGCACATCTAAAATACTTTCTTTTTCACATTTCATCCACAAATCCACATAAAAAGCTTCAAGATCACCTATAGCAACATGATAGAATATCACGATAACTTCATTGAAACTTGCAGTAGCGAAAACATAAAATTATGGGAAACCATTCATTTTTATACAATTTTTTTTAGAAAAGTAAGAATATAAGAACGACACTTGCTGTATGCACATTTAAGGGGTGTTCGGGCTTACTTATTAAAATTTTGAATTTATGCTTACTTTGGTTCTCGCTTGGTGCCTTTGGTTTGATCTAAACTGGCTCCCATCAAATGTTTAGGGTCTAAAATTGGGTTCGGTCTGGTATCGGTGGTATACCACCTACATTCAAAAACAAACATTAATACAGTAAATTGGCCAAAACAACACAAAAGATAAAAGCATAGTCACTTAAAACCTCAAGTATATATTGTGTGGAAAACGCATAATTACCGACCGCGACTCATTTCTCAGAAATCAGTCAATATGTACAATAAAAAATGAGACAGAGTAATAAGGCACAAAAGAGACGGTACACTAACGTATTCCTGAATAGCTGCGTTTGAGCATAGCCAAACACAACCTCTATAACCGCTCATCAAACTGTGAACCACTAATTCCATTTTGCAATCCCTACTTATGAAAACTAAAAAATCTCATCAAACAATTATCAATAAAATAAAAAAATACATAAATGAAAATACAATACTAGTGTTGATTAATGAATATGTAGGCTAATAGATCAAATTACATAACCACATCAATTCAACAGCCTCTTTTAACCACTGAGAACCCCAACACAATTCACATCTCCATAAACGAATCAATTTTATGTAGCTTCAACATGTAGGATATTAGATATCATCACACAATCGAATGGTTAGTGGATTAGTCGAATACTAGAGAGAGAAACAAAGAAAAGGCACACTCCTCTAGAGAGAGAAAGTGTGTGTGTATAAAATGACTAACCACCTCTTCCATAAGATGTAAGAGGCTTATATATGTTTACAAAGAACTGGCCCAATGGCCTAGTACATGGGCTTACACGTTGGGTTTGATACCCGGCCCAATACCGTAGGTCATACGATTAACTTTTAACTACGAGCTACACCAAACGATAAAATACATGGGGTGACCGAGTCTTTTTCTGATATCTAACAATCTCCCCTAAGGGAGGTCACCCTAGAATACATAAACTTAAGCTCAGCAATCATTGGATTGGTCTTGTGTATAGCTCGTAGTCTTTGATTCTTCACTTGATATCTTGTACTTTGATGTAGTATTCTTTGACTTGTGACTTGAACTTGTTTCTTTAATATTGTGATTAAATGTGTTCTTGAGCTTTCTTGAGATCATCAGCCACACGTAATCTCTGATCATCATCTTGTGATCATTCGCCATCTTGTGTACTTGTGACAATCAGACCGACATGCTCATATTTTGTTGCAATCTTGAAAGCTTGATGTTATGTTCGTACTCCTTCTTTATTACATCATAACTTCATTACTTTGACGTGCTGAGGAAGAAGTTGATATCAGAGTTTGCGGAAGCATTGAAACCTTTACTTGATCTTTCATGATTTTCTACATAAGTGTTGGTCGAGTATGAGCATGTGGTTATGAATTTGACATTGCTGGAACAGGGTATCTCAATCTCCATCTCCATCTTTATATGAACCTGTAATAAAACGTTTAGCAATAAAGAGAAAAATTGATTTGAAAATCAATTGACGTGTCACTTGAAAATATGTTTTTGCAACACAACGAGAGTTTTAAGTATTTGTCAAAATCAGCAACCGTCAATTCGTATACTGAAACAAGTTTGATTCATATAGAATCGCACCATCGTTTCTTTCCAGTTGTCACAAGTTTGATCCATTTAGGATTTCACAAGTCACCTACCAAGAGCTTGTTTGATGTTGGCTCTAGCAGGATTTCCATCTTCACTGTGATACTTAGGTATCACTCAGATGTTCTGGCAATACCATAAGGATAATGTGTAGGACTCATATGATAATCCTTGTTTTCACATTGTGTGGAGGACAAGTAAAATAAAATAGTATCCTAATGAGATTATTTGATGATCTCTTGGCTCTAGACTCAATTGTGCATTTTGGTTTTAGTGATCGGAGGCTGGAGCGGACTGCCACCTCTTCAATATTAACTAACTCGGAGTGAGAAAGTCAATAGATAACGTGTTTAGTCTCCGTGAGAAATGAAACAAAAATATTTTGAGAGATTCTGACTGGCTAGGGAGGGTTGTGCATTGCATCATTGGGTTCATAACGGCTTTCTTCAATGTCAGCAATCATTATTGTGATTCTGACAGTAGATGTATTGACCCAGTTTCTGCCTAAATATATGGAGGGCTTCTTTCTTTTCACCCTTTATCCTTACAATTCTTTTTTATTCTTTAACCCCTTCAGTGCTTACCGAGACTTCATTACTAATACCTTGTTGGGTTTGTTCCAGTACTAGCTCCATCTCTTCGCATTATTCTCCCTTATTCTACTTTTACCCTTTTTTTAATGTCATACACGGACTTCCTACACTAACTAGTGGATTGTTCCTGGGTAGATCCCTTCAGTTCTGGCTAGATCATGGGAACTAATACCTAACCTAACCAACCTTATAATTCCGATAAAATTAAATACATGGTCGGTTTTTTTGGTACAGTTCACCTTGCCATAAAACCAATTGAAAAACTCAATCAGGTACTTGTGATATAAATATCAAAGCTTTTAGTACCTCGATTGTTTTTGAATTTTCAGAAACGCTCCCCCCTCAACATGTGCATCGATTAAACAAAAATGTTTAGCACAAGGAGGATGGAGTATACACATGAGTCCACAAAATCACATTTTTATCAGTTTTCATATTTAAATCACATTTTCTCCCCTTATCAAAAATTTCAAACCCTTTGATATTTTAGATACCAATGGATTTGAATATGTTGGAAAACTAGGAGAAAAATGTGCTGATTATTCACAAGTCAAATAGGGAACATATTAATGCTCCCCCTCAATTTATGAGGGTAGGTGTGAGTGTCAAGTATAATAATTTTTGAAAGATTTTGAGTTTAACGAAAAACTCATGAAAAATTTATACAATGACACTGAACACCTAAAGATACACTACATACTTATAATAATGTACAAGATATATTATACAAAATAAGATGATATTGACCTGAGTATCGGAATGATGAAATCATTCAGTTCTCTGGATAAGTCTGTAGTCAACATCTCTTAATCTTCCACTCACAAAGCTCTCTGGACTCCTAAAAATTCTCCTAGTCTTGAGTCTTGCCTTGATCACCTCCATGAACTCTTTACTCCTCCTTCTATCGTCCTCAGACCACATTCTTGTCTCCATGCCCGGATTATACTTGAACAACTTGAAGTCCTTAACCATGTGATCCAGCTTATCCAGAATCCTATTCAACGTGCCATCGCTGAACTTGTGTACCTCAGTCTCCCTCATCATCTTCTTCTGATCATTCATATCTCTGTAGATTATGGCCCGTGGCTTAGAAACTATGTAATCTTCTTTGAAAAGAAAATTAGATGCATCTTAGTTCAGTTTAGTGAGGTCGAGCTTCGTCTGATAGCTCTCAATTCCGAGTTGCAAGTCTTCCACCCGTTTTCCTGATAACAAGGTTCCTAATCCACATGTTGATCGCGTTAAACATGTGAACTTTTTTGGATCTAGGCAGATGGTTGATCTTGCCTTGAAGATGAAGCAGATACAGGTCTTCAAAGTCATTTAGGTGCAAATTCTTGAAATCAAATTCTGAGATCTTGTATTCCTTGTAGTCAGCTATGCGTAGAACAATCTCTTTCATGTAGGTGTAGCCATATCTGGATATTGTCTTGAGACTGAGTACACTGAGAATCCGCATGTAGGATCTAACTGTGCTGCGATCAAAGGGGGCACTGTGTCTTATGATGTAGAATTCTTTACGCTTAAACCACCAGTGGGAGATACCATAAGCATCACTAATATCATAATCACGTTCACTTTCAATCCATAGTAACGGTACTAGTTCTTTAAGCCGAAAGTCTGGATAGTTAGCCTCCTTCAGCTTGGATATAGACAGAGCACTTCTTCTTTCTTTGTTGCATAACACAAGATATTCCAGATCCTTATTAAAGAATAATTGTGGTTGAATTGTTACCTGACCAGGTGGGCCTCTAAGAGGTAAAGGTTTGCTTATGTCAAGTACAACCCGGTGACCCTCTAGGTTAACCAAATCAATCTCATCCGTGAGCAGCAGGTGACACTCTACCATCTGAAATTGAAGGGAAATGCTGTTAGAGTGAAATGCTCTGACAACCTTGTAAGCTGGTCCTTCCAAGTCGGCTTTGCTAAGCTTTGACTTCCCAAGCTGTCGGCAAAACCATTTGATAAATGAGCCCATATCACTAGTCTTCTGAAGTAGCTTGTCTTCTTCAGGGTCTTTATACGATGTAGCAAATGCATTGGCCCAATTGTTCTCAGGTTGAGGTAGATCATTCGAAGGAACAGCCTAGTCCGGTTCTGGTGTATTTCCGGTCTTTCTTCCTCAGGAATAGGCTTCAATCAGTCTGGTCTCGGCTTGATCTTTGGAAGATGTGTAGCATCGGTATCCTCTGAATCCGAGATATTCACATCATCTGGTACAGGCACTTCTTCAACAAGTTGTTCTGAATGTGGAACGGACTTCTGCTTGGAGGAGCTGGAAAAAGCTTCTCTAGTGTCAGACATTTTCCAGGCTGAGGACGGAGGAGCTGGAGGTTGTTTTAAGCCTGAAGCATCAGAATTATGTCTTTTCTTCTTGTTTAGATCTGAATCTGGCAAAGGAGGAGGAGGATCTTGTTCGTCACGACGTCTCTTTCGAGACTTGTCTTTTTCAGTAAGGAACTCGTCCCTGTTGTCACGCTCCATAGATTCCTCGAGTGCTTCATAAAGAGCTACATGTTCAGGCTGCGATCGGTATGTGCCACTTTCAAACATCCGATCATGAAGAATTTCTTTCATGTAAGCTTCGGACATATCTCTGAAGCATTCTTTAAGTGGAGCTTGAAGTTCTATTTGAACAGCCTCTTTGACAGCTTCATGGACAGTTTCATCGATTTTATGAGGCAGATCCCGAAGCTCCAATGTGAAGACTCTAGATGAAAGACCTTGAACGGTGTTGTCCTGGAGCTTGTGTCTCTTCTCGTAGTTAGCACATACTTGTTCTAGTGCCGAGACACGAGAAGCTAGATCTAGAACTGAAGAGCTTTATTGTTGTGGAGGTGGTGGAAGTGTTGTTGCTGTAGCTATAAAGATTGGTGCTTGAGTGGTAGAGGGTATATGCTAAGGAGGTGTGAAATCGATAACTGGCGTGGACAGTAGAGGAACTGAGGAAGATGCTTGATGAATTGGAACGGTGACCATGGATTCGACTTCAGTTTCCATATTTGTTTTTCCCGGATCCTCTTCTGTTGGGTTGTCATTGAAGAACTAATCCCTGTAAGTATATGCATCCAGATTCTTCATGGATGAAAGATTCCTAGTTGAGCTTAGTGGATTTTCCACGTGGACATGTTCCTCATCTGGATGCTTCAAACTTTCATGCACTTAAGGATACAGAGTGGCAATGAAGTCATCATGCATGGGCTTAGGGTCTGGTCCAGCAAGAGCCACATGAATTAGTCCAGGGTTTGGTCCAGCCTGGTCTACTTCTATGCGAACATATTCTGGTGGTGGTCGAGACTCGGAGTTTTACCAGGGTCTGATCCAGCCTGGCCTTCATTAATTTCAGCAGTCTTTCCCTCTAGATCTTCCTTGTTAGCCACATCTTCTCCTTGTTCTCCACCAATATTTAGGATCTCAGTATCACCTTCACTGTTTGTCTTATCTGTATCAACACCTGTTTCAGCATCAGTAGGAGACGGAGTATCAAGGGTTATATTAGCTGAGGCATCATCCTCAGGTTGTGCAGAGGGCCCAGTAGATGCTTCCTCGGTCACTGGGATCCGCCTCTAATAGATGTACTGATCTGTGGTCCTTGTCTTCTTAGGTGTATGCAGTTCTAATAGAGATTGTGCAAACTATTCATCAGTTGTAATGGCTTTTCCCTTACCTTTAACTACAAGGAGTGGTCGGATGGCCTCTGCTACAGGTTCTCGAATAGCCACACTGCCAACATGTGCTTGACCCTGTGCCTGAAACAATTCCAGACTCATCTGAATAGCTCGTTCGACATCATATTCTTCACCTGCACCTTGAGGTTCAGGTTTAGGTTGAGCTTGTTCTTCATCATGTTCGTCAACAAGCTGGAGAGAACTCTTTACATTTCGAACTTTCGTCACTTTACCTTTGCCGGCCTTTTGTAAGGGAGTAGGCTTGGTTGACTTCTCTTTAACAGGCTTCGGCTTGGGTTGCTTAGCAGTTGCAGGCTTAGATTGTTTAGCTGGTGCAGGTTTCACAGGCTTGTCAGCTTTGGGAGCCGTCTTCTTCTTACCACCTTCTTTTGCTTGGACTTTACGAGCAGCCATTTCCACATATTGCTTATAGTACTCAGACCTTTGAATAGCTTATGTGATTAACTCCTTTGGAATAGGCATTCTAAAAACTTCATCCTTTTCACCTTTTGGGACGAACTTGAGATTACCAAGAAGAAAGTCATCACCCGTAACATGCCTAGGCGACTCAGGTCTCTTGTGGATGTTATATTTGCTTCCCAAGTAGTAGATTATTAGCTTTGTGAACCGACAATAAGGGATGACGTGAGGAGTTGGCTTCTTGGAAGGAATTTTATTACTATCCCGATGAGTAAAGAAGGTCTGGATTCCTTGAACAAATTCTTCCCACAGAAGTTCAGCATAGTCAACATTGGTTCTAGTCACAATTCCCCACAACATTTAAAGAACAGGGTGTATTGGTTTGTCATTCCTTAAAGTCTTGCCAGTTAAGCACTGGTTGATCAAAGATAGAATTGCTCTCCATGGCTGATACAGGTTGTTCACATGCATGTGGGAAACAAAATGAATTGCTTCAGGATACCCCAGCTCGTTCACGAAATCCATAATTATTTCACCAGCCGGAGGTGACACAAATGGATTGGCTGGGTCAACAGGAGTAATCTCCAAGGCATCACGGAGGAGATCAGAATTAAGTGTAAACCACTGCTCGTCCAGTTGGAACCTGTATACACCAGTCTTTGCTTCATGTGTCAGAGTGTTCTAGAACTGCTGTATGTAGATAGAAGGAACATCTGCTGATGCAGAGAATGCTCTGAAAAAGTTTGTGTTCTGGAGAATGTCAACAGATATGCGAAAGATTGGATTCTTTTGCAATTTCTGTAGGTCCAAGAGGAGATTGCTTTTCCCATATGGTAAGCGTGCCTTGGCGGGGACCAATTGCTAATCTAATCTAGTAGGGGAAGGTAAATTCTCTTCTGCCATCTTATCTGCATATGAATATTAACATAGATATACAAAATAGCACATATTTTAGAAGACAACATTAGCCTTAAGTTTCATTAGATATCGTGTTTGATCAAGGAAAGAATAAATATGGTTTGATGAAATACTACACTTTGAGACACAGATTAAACAGTCAAGTCAACCAAGGTCATTAGTGTAGAAAGTATCCGACAAACTCAATCAAAAGTTAACTTAGCCTGTATGGGAGTTATCTATGTGATTGGGCCTATGGAATGGGCCTTGAGTGGTTATTGGGCTTATTGGGCCAAAGCATAGGAGTTTGGCCCAAACCGCCACCCAACAGTTTATCAAACCGCCATGTGGTGGTTTAGGTAAACCGTCGTGTGACAAAGCACCAAATCGCCATGACTAAAATAGGATTTTAGTCAAACCGCAACGACCAAACCGCTATGAATATTTAATTCAATTTCAATCAAACCGCTGCCATTTTAGAAAAATTCGAAATAGCGGTTTGGATTATTTTAATAATAAAAATAATCTTCATCAAACCGTTATCCCGTAGCTGTTTGCCTGCTCATATTAAAATAATCAATAAAATCAAACCGCTAACATGCAAATCATGCAGACCGCTATCTAGAAACTCGTATCAAACCGCTATCAAGCATTTTATGCAAACCGTTATCTAATAACATCATGCAAACCGCTATTAAGAACAGAATACTTAACAGACAAACAACTACCATGAATATGGCAAACCGCCATGAAGAATACTAAACATGAGTTTAATTTTCAGTCTTTTTTGGCCATTTCAAATGCAATCCAAGACTTCCTACATTATTCTAATCCTTCTACCAATCAGTTGTAACAACTGACTCCTTTTCATTTCATCCAGATTAAGCCTAACACTACCATTTTGAGTGACAAAGACCATTCAAGGACAAAACAGGGGAACGCAAGCTTGTTGCTACACTAGATGGGCATCATATCATCACATAAACGCACACAAACGGTCTTTAACAGCAAGCAACACATTGTTGACTTTTAAAAGTCAAACCTTACACGAAATTAATAGATCAGGCATTATATGGAAAGAGGATCTCAACTAAGCATCAAACTATCATTATTTAGTCCTAAACATCAAATCCCAGCAACAAGATCAACATTCCAAACACACTACTAAATTTTGATCAATAACGCATGCTAAATCAACCATGGACCACACATATGTTTGATCCATTCCTAAGCAGACATTGGTTAGTGTAACTTAACCCTAACCGCACCTATCCCACCAATCAATTAACATTTCCAAACACATTTGTAGATTTCAAAAACCCTAGAGCACTTTTCTAAAAAATGACAAAGATCTAGCATGTTTTGAATCGATTCCTCTTATAATCAATTAGATCTAGTGCTATAGAACAGAGTTGGATTGATACCTTAGCAAAATAAACACAGAATATCAAGAATGGAAGGCGAATTGATAGTGGCGGTTTGCGAGTGTGTGTGTTTTCTTCAAGTTTGACTGATTTTGCAAGTTTGACCAGAATTATCAAACCACCGCCTTATATATTTCAAGTTTCAAATATGGCAGATTTGGTCCTTGGTTTATCTAACACTTTTAACTTTCGGTCTAAATGTTTTCTAAGGTAAATAAGTTTTAAGGTTGGAAGATTCAGTCCTTGTAGTTTAATAGAGCTAGGAAACAAGTAGCAGATTGCACATAAGTCCCTAAGCTTTCTAATCTTCTCAATCTACTACCACTCCTCCGCCACCACAACCAAAATGGTCAACAACCACCACAGAACCCTCGAACCACGCACCTCCTCACCATGAGCGTACGCTCCACACTTCTCACATATAAAAACCCAAAAACGGGGCCACCACGGCGTTCCCAACACAACCACACCCCTCCGCCCCCTTGCCACCCCGAACATTACATTAACTCACCATTACCACACCTACCTCACACCACACACTTTTCCGCCATCACACAAAGATCCGCCTACCGCACACCCCAACAAACAAAACCACTCACCCTGACAACACTACATCACCCCCTCACAACTACCACAACATTCCAACATCCCCCGCGAACATCGCCCACGCACCACAACACCCAGAACCCTAATCTAACACAACCATCTCGTCGACTTACCACCATCCCCACGCACAAACCGCACCGCGCCAGCACTTCCGCACACACGGTCCTTATATATTTCAATTTCAAATATTGCAGATTTGGACCTTGGTTTATCTAACATCCTTTTAACTTTGTCGGTCCTAAATGTATTTCTAATGAAATAAGTTTTTAATGTTGGAAGATCAGTCCTTGAGTTTAGATCTAGAGCTAGGAAACAAGAGCAGATTGCAACATAGTCCTAAGCTTTCTAACTTTTAACAATTTTAGCCGTTTGAGTTAAAATTAATTAACTTCCCCTCAAGTTATAACCCCGATCACCAAAAACTTTTTACCGTTAATTGTGAGATGTTTTAGAAGCCCGTTTGATGCGATAAACTTGAAACCACTCTCCCCCTCAAACAATGCCCCTTTTTCTAGTTAAAGAGCTATAGTCGTTGTTTGAGTTGAAAAGTTTATTGTAAAAGCCTAAATTTATTAATATTCAACAACACTTTTTCCACCGTGATTAACACAAATAATTTTGAAGAATCAATTAAGAAAAAATTATTTGGTTATAAAAAGGAAGACTTGTCTTCCGAAAGAGAAATAACGCACTGAAACGTACATTATATCTTGGATGCATGGATATTAAGTAATCCATGCCCGGGAAAAATAAATTACCCGCTATCAAGAACAGCTGTCTTTTTGACGACATGCTTTCCTCAATTTGAAAAGCGGGTTGCAGTCAGAAATAACTGCAAACCATGAAGACATGTTTCAAAACAGTTTGAACTTTTGCTCGAACTTCATTTAAAGACTCGTGTCATTATTAAATGACATTTCTAGGTCTGCAAATGTTATCGATTTTCAAAAGACAAGTCTTGAAAAATATTTTTGGTATTTTCTATTTTTCTAATTTTTATGGTTTCTATAGGTTTTATATTTTTGTATTTTTCTTTTTGTTTTTAAATATATACATAGGATACATGAAGATCATCTTTTACTGATCCTCCACGTCTTAAAGGCGTTTGAGGGTTTTCGAGGACATACTTTTCATTCTAAGTCGCGGGAGTAGAAATTTGAACCGCTCTCTTGGCAATGCCTTAGTGAATATGTCCGCAAGCTGATAATCCGTTGTCACAAAGTAAAGTTCAACCACGCCGTTCTCGACTTGCTCTCATATGAAATGGTGGCGTATGTCGATGTGCTTGGACCGAGAATGCTGGACATTATTGCAGCAGGGATCAATAGCACTTCGGTTATCACAATACAAAGGTATCTTATGGAATTTTGAACTCATCTCTTTGGAAAATGTGTCACAAGCTTTAGGACCATTCGAGGAAAATATAATATCATCTACATAGATTTGAACAAGAATGATATGTTTGCCTGTTTTTTTGGTGAATAATGTAGGATCCGTCACACTCTTGGAGAACTTGTTATCCAGAAGAAACATTGATAAGGTGTTATACCACGCCCTTGGAGCCTGCTTTAGACCATAAAGAGCCTTCTTTAGACGATCGACGTGTGTGGGGTGATCTTGTTCAATGAAGCCCTCAGGTTGACTGACGTAGACTTCTTCTTTCAGCTCGCCATTCAGAAATGCAGTCTTGACATCCATCTGGTAGATGATCATGTTTTTGCTGGCGGCATTTGCAATGAAGATTCTGTTAGCCTCTATCCGTGCAACCGATGCAAATGATTCTTCAAAATCGATACCCTTCTCTTGTCTCTATCCCTTTGCTACTAACTGTGCCTTGTTCTTCAAAACATCACCATACTTATCAAGCTTTACTTTGTAAATCCACTTGAGAGCGATTATCATAACACAGTCTGGTTTCAGAACTAATTCCTATACTTGAAGTCGATCAAATTCATGGATTTCTTCTTGCATAGCTTCAAACATCCATAGCAGTCTTAACATTTTTTTTGTTCCACTTTTGATAGTACAGAATTGTAAAGGCACCACAAGGCATCTGTAGCTAACAGTTTTCTGGTGGATACTGGATGAGAAGGATTACCGATTACATTATCCAGTGGGTGATCCTTAAACCATTTTCCAAGATGAGTGTGTGGGTGAACAACTTGTGTAGATTCAGCAGAACTGACATCCCCAGATGATTACTCATTAGAACTAGATTCTGGAGCAAACACATTTACGAAGGAATCGTTGTTAGTTAGAGCAAAAGGATTATCTTCGATAGTGGGTCCAGCTGCAACACCTTGATGTGTGATAGGAGGTTATACTACGGATGATGATGGCGAATAGCTTATTGACGGTGCATCTTGATCAATTGTTGTAGAAGAAGGTGTACCAGCTGAAACAACTAGAACTTGAACTGCAAGAGCAGGAGGGACCTATCTTTCAACATATGGGGGTTCAAAGTATTCATCGAACATTGGTTGGAATAAAATCTCCAGATCTTTATTAGTGGGTGGTACATAAGGAGCTGCAGGGACATGATCTGGTATGAGCCCTGAACTAATTTGTTCAGGCGTCAACAAAATAGGCTCGGGTCCTGTGCTGATGTGCACAAGAGCCAACGGCTCAGTCAGCTCATCGAATTGCACGTGAATTGTTTCCATGATTCGTTGGGTTCTTTTGTAGATTCGATAACCCTTCCGATTTGCTGCATAACCGACGAAAATTCTAATATCGACTGTAGGTCTTAATTTTCTAAGGTCTTCACTGTCAGTTGTTGGGTAACAAAGAGCACCAAAAAACACGAAGAAATTTAAGATCAGGCTTCTTGTCATGCACTAGCTCATATGGATTTTTGTTGTGACGAGTGTGAATAAGGGATCGGTTTTGGGTGTAGCAAGCAGTAGCGACAGCTTCTGCCCATAGAAACATCAGAGCCTTAGAAAATATCAGCATTGTCCTAGCAGCCTCCACAAGAGTACGTTTCCGTCTTTTGATAACGCCGTTTTGCTGTGGAGTCCTTAGAACTGATTTTTGGTGAAAAATGTCGACACTTTCATAATATTCAGTCAGAACTTGATTAACAAATTATGTGCCATTATCGGTACGGATGTATCTGACAGTTTTGTTGAGACCGACTTGTATTTGTTTTAGAAATTTGATGACGAACTCTTGGGTTTCATCTTTCAATCTCAAAAACTTAACCCAAGTAAATCTAGAATAGTCATCAACAATGACTAAGATGTATTTCTTCCCATTAATTGTTTGCACCCGCATTGGTCTACATAAATCTATATGAAGGGTATTAAGAACTTCCAAGTTGGTGTTTTTAAATTTAGGTTTGTGGGAATATTTTTGGCTTTTTCCAAGTTGACAAGCCGAGCAAAGATGATCTTTCTCAAACTTCAATCTAGGTCAGCCTCTTACCAAATCTTTTCGAGCAGGATCATTGATGGTACCAAAGTTTAAGTGATTTAACTGACGATGCCACAACCATGATTTGTTCGTTGAGGCCTTGGACAATAAGCAGATAGGAGAGGACTTCATCATGTCTTCAACAGAGGTAGTGTATAGATTAGTGCCATGATTGCCTTTGATTAAGTCGACACCATTAACATCTCTGATATAACATTTTGCGGAACGCAACTTCAAGATCTGAATCGCAAAATTGTTCGACAGAAAAAAGATTGTGTCCCAGTCCTTCCACATAGTATACTATGGAGATCACACTGTCACCAATCACGTAATCTCCATAACCCATGATAGCACCAAAATGGTCATTCTCGAATATAACTGTCCCAGTGAATTTTTTCACGAAATTCCTGAGCCGTGAGCGATCCCCCGTCATATGTTTTGAATAGTCTGAGTCCAAATACCAAAGGATGATCTGTTCGACCTGCATTTGAAAACATACGAGTATGGAGAGTTTGGTATGTTGGATCCCCAATTTCTGTTGGGGTCCTGTTGGTTAGCACAGACAGAAAGTTTCACAGAATTATTAATTGATTGTGTGACAGTTGTAGTGGAATTGTCAGTGGAAATTGCTTTTTCCTGTTTGTTTTTACACTGGTACCTAGTTAATGGTTTCTGAGAAGTGTTACTTAATCTCTTAGTTATCATAATTTTATTGGTACTAACGCTTTTAGGTTGTTTTGCACGTACTGCTTTAGATTCAGTAAACCTAGTTAAAGGGCACTGTTCTCCTAAAGTGAATTTCCTACCAGTGGGCTGTCACTGAAATCCGACATTGGTAAACAACTTTCCAGTTGACAAGGGATTTCTTAACAAACTTCAAAGACCTCACAACACATTTATCATGATAAAAAGACATTAAGTATTTGTTACAAGTTTTGCAGACAGAAGTAGAATTCGAATTAATTACAGTACGCTTAAAGCTAATACTAGAATCAACATGATTCTTTTGTTTCACACTAGATTCATTATTCCTATAATGGGCTTCTACTTTCTTCATGTCACTCTTAGCTGGCAAGGTCCTATCTTTCTTTGTATTGCTCCTAGGCTTTGACCCGCTAGCTGCAGTGGTATCTTTTACTCCTCCAGAAAGAATCATATGCTCATTAGTCTTTTTCATTTTCTGTTGCTCGACGTGTGTTTGTGAGTTATTAGTTGAAGTTTCACCTGGTTCCATAAGAGTTACTTTCTTTTTCCTATTTAAAGGGGTGATAGCTATTTTTCTATCTCTTTTATTAAAATCTTTCAGACAAGTGCCAATGACATATTCAAGCAATTCCTAAGAGTGTTTAGTGTAAAGCCAGGCAGATACAAGTGAGCTATCTAATGGTTTTTCAACCCTGGCCTCTTCAACAATCTCACAAAGAGTTCCTACACTTTCTTTAAGATGTTTGAGATACTCTAGATGAACTTCTATATTGTTCCTATTTCGAGGGGGGATTGGTTCAACATCGATAGCATACATACCGGGGGCAAGAACTTTTGGTTTCACAGGATCAAGCATAGTGACGCATTTTGTTTTCCCTTTTATTTGAGCCTTTAGGGTCTCAATTTCCGTTAACAAAGAAGTTGTCTTTTCAATGGTTTTAGCACGCGTTAACTTAATTGAATCATACAATTCCTTGTAATGCTGCTTAACTTTTTCGTTTTCTACCCTAAAATGCTCATTTAGATCTTGAAGGGC
>BQNB010076696.1:0-31079 GCA_026074375.1 Tanacetum coccineum
AGTCTGAGAAAGTATATCTTTAGTAAGATGTTGTTCTATTAAATCTAAGTCTTGAGAGAATGTTCTCTTGAAGATAGGCATGGTGTGACTGAATTGCTCGAAGACTGTTCATGCATCTACTTCTTGAAAGTTGTGTCTTCTCTTGAACTTTAGAAGTTGAACACGAAGAAACTGTGTCATTGTGAAGAACACTTGATGTTTGAGTTTGCAAATTGGTATTGGTATTTGACATTTTGATGTTGTGAATGGATATCGGATCTTAAGTAGGTAAAGTGATTGTTGTTGTGGATTGAAATCAATTAATGTTCACGGGATTTTACAAGTCTTTGATTAAAACCGAGAAAAGAATAGAATCTTTCGCGGGATTTTACAAAATCAAGAAGAAACCGTGAAACAATGATTATTTGTTGTTGAAATCGTTGTTGAAATTGAAGTACGTGAGCTTTTGTTGGCGAAAAATGAGCTTAAAACGATGAACGGTGCAATTAAAAACTAAAGGTTAACTAAAAGATTTGAAAAATACAAAACTAAAAAAAATGTTTGAAAATTAAAGGATAAGATTGAAAATGATTTTAAAGTTAAGGATTAAAAATAAAATTGATTGAAAATGAAAGGTGAAAATTAAAGTTGTTTTAAAGTGATGGACTAATAGTAAACTTTTTAAAACCTAGAGGTTAAAATTAAAAACTGTTTAGAAGTCGAGGGGCCAAAAGTGTAAAATTCGAATTATAATAAATAAGAAAAACGTGTTCCCTCTTTTTGTATCATCATCTTCGTTTAAAATTGAATAGAAAATGGAACGATTATGTTTTAGGTCTCGCGGAATGATACGATTATCGTCGGTTAAAAGTAAATATACCACGTCGATCGAAAACGGATTACGATCGCAATGGTATAGGTCTCAAGTCCCGTCGTTGAACGTCACACGAAACCGTAAAACCGAAAAAAACTTTAAACGTGTAGAATTTTTCTGGTTTGAATTAGTTCGGTTCCTAAATGGGTTTTTGACTAGTTCGGTTGCATAAGAACTTTTTACTCGTTCGGGTCTTAAAGAAAAAGACTAGATCGGTGCATTAAATTTAACTCGTTCGGTTCCTACATACAAATGACTAGATCGGTTCCCACGTACAAATGACTAGATCGGTTCCCACGTACAAATGACTAGATCGGTTGTTTAGTTCGGTGGTCTCGTTCGGTTCCAAAAGAAAACAACTGGATCGCTGGTTTAGTTCGGTTCACAAAGGCTTGTGACTAGATCGGCTTCAAGTAGTAAGGTGACTAGATCGGGTGTTGAAGCTTTGAACTAGATCGGTTGTCCAAAATATCAAACACTTTGTTCGCACCTTGTTCTTCTCTTCAAGCCGAGACCAAGAAAGACACCAATAAACCCAGAGAATAAGCTCTCAAAATAAACTCTTTACACCACTATAAGCTCACTTTTTAGACACAAATAAGCCACGAAGTAAAAAAAATGACGTGAAAAGAAGTAAAAAAAACTTGGTGACACAGGTTTGTTTGTCAAACTAAAATGCACCCATATGTAACCATAGTTTGAAATCGCTATGGATAAGCCCAATTTTTTTTTGTTATTAACAGTAAGCCCAAGATGAAATTGTGAGAACCATATAAGCTTTAAATCAACAATAAAAAAAAGTAAAAATAAAAGAATAAAATAAGACGAATGATTATTAGCTTATAAATAAGCCGAACCAATAAGATCACTAAGACCACAACAAAACCACTAAACCCACCCGTGGTTCGTGATACCAAATGTTATCCCAAAAACTTAACCCATGTCACAACATTAAGCAATACCAAATAAGCAATAAGCTAGAAAGAGAGAAAGAAAAATGAAAGATTTATTAGAGAGAGAAAGTGAGGGTGGAAGATTACACACACACAAGTGAATGAAATGGTAACCAACACCCTCTCCATGTGTGGATAGGTTTCTTTTATACCCTTAGCCATTTACTTGGCACATGGGCTTTTCTACTTGGGTCGAGCTTGGCTAAACTTGGGCTTTGAGCCCGAAACACGGACAATATTAGATTACAATCCAAGCCCGTTGAACCCGACTAGCCTATTACAACACAAGACCTAGTTTGACTTTCTAAGACCGATAACATTCTTGTTTGACTTAATATAAGTAAGGCTAACAGTCCCCTTAATTTTAAGGGGGGCGACCGTGTATTTAAGGGGGCCGCCCTAGACTGGGGCTTCCCCAGTTTGTCTTTTGTGTAGGGGGGATTTTCTGGAGCTTTTCTAGCCGTTTTAGGTTCGAAAATTTGAATTTCAAAATGTTTATTTTGAATAAAACATTTCTTTTAATTGTAGAAAATGTTTTGTAATGTTTTAAAAATGTTTACAACATTTTATAAAAGTGTGAGGTTGAATAAAAATTTCCTTTGATCATAAAATGCATTAAGCATTTATTTATTCATACCTTTAAGTGATGTATTTGTTGAAATGAGAATTTACTACTAATTACTTGTTTACGTTTAATTTTACGTTGAACGTTTTTATATTTTGTGATTATCAAAACGTAAAGATGTGAAAAAATATTAGTAATGTTTTTAGGCATTATATTTTATCAACAAGGAGGAAGAAGAAGAGGGACACCATCCTTCATGTTTAAGTTGGACAGGGACCAATGGTGTGAACGAATTGTTTTCCGCTACAGGGAGGCCGACTTGCACTTATCGCAAAAAAGTAGGGACTTAAACGTGCAATGATGAGCAAACCTTCCAGGGATTTATATGCAATTCTCTCTTTAAATATTTAATAGATTGCGTTGACTTTTATAAATATGAGTATTTTTGTCAAATAACATAACTTATCTTTTGAGTTTTTTTAGTTTTATGCAAACATGTTTTCTCTTTATACATTATTTAAATTTTATTACTTGGCAATTCGCAATTCCTTAAAATATGTACATTTGGTAGGATACTCCAAAAGTAACACATGAAGTTTCTTTAGTTGAGGAGAAATGTACATTTGGTTGTTGCATAGAGATAGAGCCATAGACTATGTGCAATACATACCTTAAAATACATGTTTAAACGAATAAAAACATTAGAAGTAATGTACTTGACGAAATGGGTATATACGTGCAAAAGTTGTACCTAGTAGTTTTGTACTTTTGTAGTGCCAAATAACTTTAGGAAACTGTCCAAATATAGTTGTATAAATTTATAATGGAACCTTTATAAACTAGAGTTTTTGGCTTTAAATAGTCACGTACTTTCTCAAATATACCCATATGGTACGTGTACTAAATTTATTGCTCATATCATACACGAACTTTGCATTTCGTGTCAATATGGTACGTAAACTGAATTTTCCACCTGTTTAACAGGCTAAACGCTTACGTGGCATCCTAACACTATTCATCATCTTCTCAAATGTACCCATATGGTACGTGTACTAAATTTAGAATTTTTTTGCAAAACTTTTAAAAAATATTTCGTACTTTTTAAAACGTAAAATTGTATAAAATCATTAAAATTTTTTAATTTTTTAATTTTTTTCAAAGGAGAACGTTTAGTTTTTTTTATATTTTAGATTTTTCTTAACTTAAAAAAATTGTTTTAACTTTTAAAATTTAAAAAAAAATGTTTTTATTTTTTCGAAGAAAACGGTAAAAATGTTTTAATTTTTTAAAATTTTCTTAACTTTAAAAATAATTCCGTAAGAAAAAAAATTCGATTATTTAAAAAAAAAATTAAATTAAGATTTTAAAAAGTACAATTTTGTTTAAAAAAAGTTGTAAAAAAAATTAATTTTTTACGAATAATAATGTAAAAAAAATATATTTTTTTAATTTAAAAAGTACAAAAAAATGTAATGTGTTATACAAAATTAAAATTCTCTCAAATAAAAGTGCGAATTTTTTTAATTTGTAAAAAAATTACTTTTATCGAAATTAATGAAAAAATATATTTAAAAAGTAAAAAAAAATTCTAAAAAAAGTATCGGTTTTACAAGTAGCTGGTAATAATGTAACCATATCTAATCGATTGTATACAGTTCATGTACCATATGGATAATATAAATTTAAGTAACAACGTACCTTATGGGGTTATATTTGAAAAAAGAACGTGGCTTATTTAAAGCCTAATACACTATGAAAACTATTTATCATGTAACATCATACTATATCGTAGTCTTTAAGAGATGGTATGTTGTTGTTCATTGTTTACTACTTAAACTTTAGATTTGTTTTAAGTACTTCTTAAAGTACAACACCACAAAAAGAAATAAATCATTAGACTAACCATATCTATCACATATTTACAATAAACTAAGTTAAATTAAACAAACAAAATTAATTATGCACAAAAGAAAGAAGTGGTGGTTAGAGCGTGGGAGAAAAAAATGCGCAAGAATAAGAATGTGTGTGACTTTGATTGTTTGTGGATGCTAATTGAATGTTGAATTTTTGGTGCATTGTTCGTGAGGTCATATGTTTATTAAAAATTTGTGTTTTTATACATGATCCGTTGTGACATGATTTTTTTAGTATGGAGCGTAAAAAAGATAATACAAAATTACCTGTATTTGGACAATAAATTATGATTGTACAAGAATAATGTCCTAGCGCATGGATTATATTATTCATATCATTGGTATTGAATGGATTCATAAATTTGCTACAGACTTCATAAATGCAAATGAGAGTTGTTTATATGTGTTTTTATGTTATTTATAGCTAGATAATATTTTAAGTAACTTAAACATATTAAATAACTACATGTGAAGAGACTCTTTTAAATGATTGATATTATTATAGAGTTGGTTAGGAAAATCAAATGGATTAATGACATACCTATCATCTTCAATTTTTATCCATCTTATTATCCTCATACCTTCACCACTAAACACAACCAACAACTCAAATAAAAATTCTACATTAGATTCAACAAAATTAGATTAAAAAAACATGATATACCTTACAAATGGGGTAAAAACCCAAAATGTGACAAGCGGGGCGGTGACAACGGCAACAACTTTTTGGCTAGGCAAGAACGGCGACGACAACAACTGTAACAACAACAAAACACAAAAAAAACTCAAATATAATAATAACATCCATAGATCTTTCAAAAAAACATACAAAACTTTATTGATAATCATAAATCTATTAAAAAGAAACTTAAATAGTATAAAAACTTTATTGCTGATCATCCGTCTCGATAGTTGTTGATTGTGGTGGTTAGGCTCACGGTGGAGGTGTGGGTTTTGGTGGTTGTGAAGTCCGACGATGGTGAGGTTGGGCGGTGGTAAGAGTTTTGTTGTGGGGATGATTGGTTATTTATAGGTTTCAATTATCATAAAAGTTGGATGTGAAATGGTACCATTAAATATAGGGATTGAATGATGGTTTGTGTTTTGTAACTCCGTGATATTTCATTTGTCTATGGTTTTAATTGCATAATGGTTTATATACACAATTAATCGTGTGGGTTAAGTACAACTTTCACAGCCATGCTTACAAAACTTTCACAACCATGGTTACAAAACTTTAAGCCCGCACATTAAATAAGAGGACTGAGTCTTTATATATATATATAAGATACATGACATTTTTAATTTAATAAGTCTATCCTTTTTATATTCATGTATTAATTGTTGCCTAAACATTGCCCAATAGGCATTGTAAGCAGTAGTTGATAACATCAAATACTCTATACCTTTTTGTGTCAAAATTCCTTGTAAAACGTTTATAATTGTCTATTTGTGGTAAAAGTATATACTTAATCACCTTATATTTCATTTACAAAAAAATATGGACGTTGGAGCGGAAAGACACGGGAATTGGACGAATAAAGTGAATGAGTTATGCTGCCAAGACATAACTACGACGTAGTTACCACTTTAAACTACGCCGTAGTTCAAAAGAAGTCACAACCAAGCTTAGAAGCAACTACGGCGTAGTTGCCCCGATTCAACTTCGTCGTAGTTATCAAGAGTTACCAAAGAAGTCAAGTCTAGTCACAACTACGGCGTAGTTGCCCACTTCAACTACGCTGTAGTTACACTTAGCTTGCAAAAGGAAAGCATGAATCAGCTATAACTAGGCGTTAGGTTTTTAACTTATAATAAAAGCCGTAGTTGAGATGAATATTATAAATAGATCCCTGATCTCAGCTCATTCGTATCATTCACAAAGAGGAGAGTTCCAGAGATCTTCTATGGCTTCCAAGGAAAGAGAAATTCGGCTCATTCATTCACTAGTTCAAGGGAGAGATCATTTAACTTATTTATTCTATTAATCATCCATCACAGACTTGTAAGACTATAATGTTTTCTCAATCAAAGAGTTCTTTCATTATCTTGTATTATCTATAGTATGAGTGGCTAAGCACCTTAAGTGGCTTGCATTGTTTATTTTTTGGAAATTTTTTTTTTGTTGTGGTTTTGTTGTTTTGTTTCTGTTTAATTTTTTCTTCATTTACTGGATATTCTTTTTGCCTGTTGCATGGACACTTGAGTTGTAGTAGCCCCACACCACCCCATTAATTGATGCTAGTGTAGATCTTGTAAGACGTTATAGTAGACTTACCTGTTGAATTAAAAGTTAACCGGGTACTAGGGATAGGTTGACAAATGTCTTTAGAGTAGGAATTGCTCATATCTCCGCCTTTAGTAAGATAAAAACTTAAAAAATTCAGGAAACTCTTCCAGGAGAGTTTATAGTCAATGATGAGGTGTCATTTTATACACTTTTTTGGAGTCGTTTAACCCCCTAAATCGTGCATTTATGCTCAAAATAGGTACTTAATTGTTCCTTTTACAGTATTCTCATTTGGAGGGTTTGGAAGTATAGAAATTCCACGTTGACTTGGGCTCATTTTGGAGGTTGAAAGAAAACGGACAAGACTAACGGACCCTACACCAATATTGATCAAGAATTTCTCTACAGTCATCCCCAATGAATGGAGACGGCGGTCACAGATACAACGTTGACGCCGTCCCTCGTAGATCAAGACGCGTAAAATGATTCCAAGCGGTTGTTTTATTTATTTATGTGTCGTTAAATCATATTCACTCTTTACTTGACATTATCATGCTGCGTACTCGTAGTGTTAATGGTTAACAGTTTATTTAAATCCCAACAGTGGTATCACGAGTCAACTCGTTTGGTGTTTATATGGGTTACACACATAATTAAACACGCTAGGGCTGCATGAAATTGGTTTATTTATTGTTTTATTAGAAAATTATGAAAACTATATGCAATACTTTCCATAAATAATGAATAAACAACCTAGAATCAACACAAATGTAAATTGATAAAAAAGAAGATTAGATCAAAATTAAATGTTAATTAAGCTGCCATGATGATCTATTCTTGTTTTATCTCGGCCTTAAGACTCACGCAATCATGTTATATGATGGATGTGGTGATCTAGGTACTTTAGCAGAAAACCTAGCGAGAGTCTTTTGGTTCTCCAATTGGGGAAGACTCTTTTGAGAACTCGAGGCATTATATGAATGACTGCTTTAAGAGTTTATCTTCAATTTTAATCCAATTTTATGTCTGCTTTAATTGCTTATATGTGATATGCCATGTGTCTAGTCAATATTTGCAAGATAGACTTTATGAAACTCTTTAAAACGGACTTATATTTATAGAGAAATTTGGATTGAACATGTCTAGTATGAAGCATACTCCTTGAGACTAGTTATGTATTATTTGCAAAACAGGGTTTTTGGACAAATTAATACGGACATTAAACTTTGAAATTTGATTTCTTGTGAAGCTTTAGTTTTATATGCGCAGTATGGGGTTGAATTGATCTTTAATATTTTTTCCCGCCCCACTACATGCTTCGGCATATGAGGGAATTATTGGAATTACTTGTGTCTTCGGATGCATGTAGTAGTACAATATAGGGTTTGATCAATTTGTAATCCCACCATATTGGAAACAATAAAACTAAATGTTAACAAAGGGGTTTCTTAACATAAAATAGCATTATTAGTCAATTAGAAATACGGCTCACCTATTGTTGAACAAACTACAAGAGAAGTTTAAGGCGGGTTTTGTTACGGCTTCCCTAAAGAAGTCAGGTTTTTAATACGCTTCACGCTGACCTGTTTCTCCGCTTCTTTGTGCGTTCAAAATGGAGCTACCGAGAACATTTGACAAAATGATGTCTATATTAAAAAGGTTAACAAAATGTTTTTTTAACTTTGTGCTACAAGTTGTTTTGCATGCTTCTTGTACACGATTTTTTGTCACATATTTTGTAAAATTTATATGTATACCCCTATGTGAAGTTTTAAGTCTATGCCAGCCAAATGAAGAACACGTGCATTTGGATTGTCTTCTCTGGTCAGACCTCAGGGCCTTTCCAACCCATGGCGATTTTTTTCCATTGGTCAGACCTTTGTCAATTTTCGCATGTTCTCTTTTGGTCGACTTAAATCGAGTTTCCTGGTCAGACCTCGGACCCGAGGCATAAGATGAGACAAAACATGTACATGACCTTACTATATGAGTTACTAAAGTCATGTGTCTCATAAATCTAAGAGTTGCATTAACAATGCAATTAACGCTCGTCGCTTACCTCTTGCCCTACTTGTTTTCTCACTGGTCAGACCTCTGGTTAATAAGTGGGAGGTCAAGCTGGATCTTTGTCTTATTAGTAAATTAATTGGGTAGTTAATTCTATTAAGAATTTAATTATTGAAAATACTAAATTGAACTTTCTATGTTCTGATTAATTGTGTTATTGCAACATAATTCGTAAACGAAAGTTTGTTTTCTCATAAAAGACAAACATAGTCTCTTTTTCTGGTAAGAAGAGTGAGACTTACTCCTATCTCTTCTCATTGATTGACAAGAATAAGATAGGGTTATAATTGAATTTTATCAATTATATTTAAACTCACTTTCAATATTTCATTACCCTTTTTCGGTTTTGAAATCTTTGAAAGATATAATATTTGCGTAACTAGAGAACATAGTGTCTATAGCTACCAAATTATGACATCTTGCACTTGTCACGATGTATGAGTTTAAACCGCAACGAGTAAAGAAAATTACTAGCAGGTCTTCTAGGTATTTTCTTGGACTCATTTCATTCCTTATTATGTAAACACCTTGTGGTTAAACAGAACAAATTAAGGAGGAAATGCATGCTAAATATTCAAGTTAATGAATACATGATGGCTAGTCCCTCATTACAAAAAGATTAGACGTCCATAAAATATGAAAACAATACTATGTACATTGCTTCTTGGAGGCATTTATGAGAGTATGAAAGTAAATACATAGCTATTTGCTTTTTACTGGTGATGCAACACCTTAAAATTGTTGACTAATCCTAATGGGAGCTATACGTTTTATAACTAAACTATAATTTCAATTCATGCGAGGTGTCAATTTCAGAATGGGAGCTACAAGATTCCTTTCCTTGTGAGTTGCTCATATTATTTCTAGCTTGCTTTGAAATAATATATTACTTTCCGAATATGAACAACCATTGTCTAAAGGAAGATTGCATTTTATTTTATAGGATAACTACTTGTTGCTTTCCTGAAACGTTATCTATAGAATAATAATCCACGATTCCTTATTAAGCATTAATAGTTGTAATCTACTTGTAATATCTATGACACTATCATATTGATTAAACAATCGAACGCTTGTCGTATGATTTGTCTACTTTAGATAATGTTGTCCCGTAGACAAGTGGGAGACATCCTAAGTGTGTGCAAGGAACAAAATACATCAATATGATTAGTTGGTTTCTCTTGACCGCAAGGTAAAAAAACTAAACATCTTCTTGGACTTAATAACACACAACATGTTTGTTGCACCCTATTGCATTTAAAAGTCAAGATATAATATAAAGATACTTCAACTTATTGACTATATGATTTAGTCAAAATAATTATGGTTAATTATACAATCATGATTATGAAG
Organism: Tanacetum coccineum; assembly: GCA_026074375.1. Taxonomy (NCBI): domain Eukaryota; kingdom Viridiplantae; phylum Streptophyta; class Magnoliopsida; order Asterales; family Asteraceae; genus Tanacetum; species Tanacetum coccineum. The sequence continues at coordinate 9,935 of BQNB010076696.1, forward strand.
TGTGAAATTAACTTGAAATTACTACTGAACTCAAGAGTTTGCGTTCATGATTACTTTAGTTAGTATAATTATGTTTACTTGTTAAGACATAATTATAAAGTCCTTGAACTGATCAATGACTTATAACATAAAGTATGTAGTAAAATTGTTATGTCTTATTGTAAACACATAAACAATAAGGTCCGTGAATTTTTCAAAGACTTGTAACGTATACTTGACATGTTCTGTTTTCTTGAAACACATGAACATAGAGTTATTGTATTATTCAAAGATATATACGTTATAGCATGCACTTGGTTTTAAAATACTTTGTATTCAATTTGGCTCGACCCAATTGACAAGTATTTGATCCATAGAGAATTAAGTTATCTAAGGAATTCTGATGGAGTCTCACAATTCCAATACTCATAGAATACCACACTATCATGGTATGTCTAATGTGTTGAAACAAACTATATTCGTATTGTTTGATTTTTGATAATTATAATTGCTCTACCTCCAAAATCTATCAAGGTTAGAAATTTGCGTGTGTCATCGATACACTTAATATAGTTCCAACCTAGAAGGTATTCAAGACATTATCTATTTACGGATTGGGATGAATCCCATTAATTCTTCATTAAAGTTCTGAAATTTGTTAATACCTTATGAAGCATATTATTAACAAGCTAGAGATAATAACTATAAAATATATTTTGTTTTCCCAAAATTAGAACAATTTATTGTTTCTTAAATACTTAGTGTTTAGAGAAGTATCTCTTTTTACAAAAGTAAGTGGGAGCGTCTATAGATCTTGAAGATATTCAAGAACAAAATACATAACCTTCTGAATTCACTTGTTGATGTCATACTAAGGTTTAGCATGAGAATGTCGAACCAAAGTATAATGTAGCTCTCATTCATAAATCCATAAGGATGCCTCATCAATGGAGTGATATTTTTATATCAATGCTGAGGAATATAAGTTAGAGGGTCATAATAAACCTGTTAAATAATAAGATGAATTATCACATCTTAGATCTGATAAATGTCTTAGAAATATGAATGATAAAATGTAGTCCTTAAATGGCAATCAATGTTTTAAGCTTGATTGATCTTTTATCAAAATATTGTGAGGTGAGAATCGATTTTTCTTTAGAAGGAAAGACTCATAAGGACAAAATTGTATACTTATTAATGCTTGAGTGATGATAAGAGTTTTTAATCTTACTCATCTAGTTGACTATGATTAAATCTTCCTTTTCTACACGCATTAATTATATAAAGGTAACTAATTGTCATACAGGTTTTCTTGTATCTCACAGATGGCGAATTAAGAATCATAACTCTTTCCTTAATGATTACCTTGCGAGGACGATGTGTAATCAAAAGGGTTATGAGTCTATATTTGTTTTATGATAATTAAGTTTTATAACTCTTTTCTTTATGATTACCTTTTGTGAGGACGGTGTGTAATAAAAAGGTTATGAGTTTAAAATAATCTTTATTATAAGTATACAAAATATAGAATACCAAGTGTGGATTGGGTATGGCCATCAGGAGCTGAGATCTTAAGTTTGATCACAATATGATTTTTGATTAAATTAAGATAACTCCTGATTACACCTGACATCAAGTGGGAGCATTATGTTTTTCCTTAAATTCATATGTTGTGTAACATATTGAAGGTATCATTCCATCTAAGATAGATGTTAATCCTTGAGGTTGGAATGAAACTTCACTTAGGAATTTAGTAAATAAAACAAACGACCTGGGAATTAATGTTAATGAGATAAAACATGTGCGGAAATTAAGGTCCTACACAATGCAATTACATCATTGAAGCAAGTCTTATATGATACTATTGCAATTAAGATAATTTTATACATGGATGGATTACCTTGTGTTTTTCACGAAGGGATTCATCAGTATATCTTTATATCGTGTATAAAGACTGGTTGTTACTTTTGCACAAGAGCCATGATGAGCTAACAAACAACAATATCTAATTGACGAAGTGATTAGATGATTGTTTAAACAAATGTTACGAAATTATATAAGGTTTAGTGTTGTTTGTGTTACACTGATGCTAGAGGTAACATCAATTATATGGTTTTAAGTAGGATCTTCTAATTTATGATAAATCTGCTAGCTAGATATGCTCAGCTAAGATCATTGTTGCAATACACATTAAAAAATGAGAATACTTTACATTTTAAGAAATACTGTATAAGATGCTGTCTGGAGATAGGTTTGTTGTTGACTTAATACCTCATTGAAGGTGTTGTCACATTTTCCATACCTATTATTCCTTTAATAGTAGGCAAATATAATACGAACTCTTCTTAGCGTTCAAATTCTTACCTCTATTTGTGAATTTGAAACTAAGTATCGGAAAGTATTCTCAGATAAATATTTAGCTGTTCTTGGTAAAGAAAAAGTTGAAAATGTTGGATACAATTTGGGAACTTTAACTTGCTAATTAGTTTCATGCATATCTGTTTTGAGTATTTGGATCAATAAGGATTTGTAAGACAATTTTACTTTCTGATGAAATGAAGATACGTGGTAATTGTCATTACATAATATAATATTTGTCTAATTTATTTGCTGGTTTAATCCTTGAATGATTGTATCATTCTTAAATATGTCCATGTCGGTTAACAATATGGGAGTATTGTTACATAAGGCAAATATGAGTGTTGGTCATATTATTTGAATATATGGATGGTTCCCGCCAAACTCATATGTTATTTACAAGGGATGCATATTGGACACCCCAACATTTGAATATTTACTTTTGGATCCTTAGGCATGAGTAAAATATCGAAAAATGGTTAGTTAAGTCATCCTTAGACTTGAGAATTCAAAACAAGTTCTGGTATGTGTGGGTATCACTTTTTGATTATAAGTCAAACGCTAACCTGAAAATGGTAGTTATAAAAGGCTTTTATTGATAGTCGATGTGAAGAAGCTTCACAAACACTTGTATTCAACAAAGAATTTGTTCCTCCACTTGATGTGCAGTATGATACCATTGGCACCTCTCTAGAATTAATCAGATAACCCAAAGGGTGATGCAAGATAATTCTTGATTACATTTGGTATATCTGAATTAAGTTCTATAACAAGAATCTAAATGGTTAAACTATATGGAATGAGTTAGGATCCATATCCATTTGGGTTATAGGTATCTGAAAAGGGGATGATTATAGCAAGAGGATACTATAACCTGATACTAAGAATGTTTTTGAAACTTGATCTCAAGACATTTCTAGTTTTCAAAAAACGTAGTGAGTTGTTGCTAGACATTTTTTCGTCGTTGTTATGGGCAGTCTGCTACTCCAACTCCCAAGTGGGAGCTGTTGGATTATGGTAGTTGGATTCACACCTATACGACTAGAAATGTGTGAGCCTATTGGGGGCACACACGTAAGACATGAAGAGTACGTTTATTATGTAATTAATATATATACTTGTTATACATTATTAATTATATAATATGCTTCACCAAATATATTTAAACGGTCGTTAGTTTTCGTTGGACGCTTAACTAACTTTAAATACCCGTTAAATAAAAATAAAAGTGAAGGGCTTAAAATCCTGTGTAGAATATGAAAACCCTTTCCCTCATCCCAAATGTTGGCCAAATTTTAAAAGGATATTAGAAAGGAATTGTTTGCTAAATTATTAATGATAATGATGAGTGTTCAGGATAAGATGAAAGAGTTGTGATAAGCTTAAGACTTGAAGTTTATCTTCAAAGTTTTAGAATTTATCTACAACTAGAGTTGAGGTGCTATATAAACACCTCATATCTCTTCTCATTTTAATTCGGTCCTATTCACACAAAATCATACGACATTAAAAATACACCCAAAAAAAATAAATTTGTTTCTTTTCCTTGGTCTCTCGGCAGAAAGTAATCACCCCTTAAAGGGTGTATTATTTTAATTGTATATATGTAGAAACAAAAGTAATCTTATACTACTTTTGTTTTTACACTTGTTCCTTCAATCAGCCGAATCCATTAGTAAATCACACTTTGGGTTTCTTGGTTCAGTTTCAAGCATCAAGAAGGAAGAACACTAGGTGGTATGTGAATCGTAAAGCAACGGACTAGCATCGTGACGTATTTGTTTGACGTGTTGTGTGAGCAACCGTAGATGTGACAATTTAGTCACTAGTTTCAAAAGGGTTTCTAGTTCTTGGTTTTCTTACATTTGCAGTTGATCTTCAAGGGTTAGTTTTCTTGTTTACCCTTTATGTTTATTTATTATGTGTGTTAATAATATTCACCTTATTTGATCCATATCTGCTGCGTACTCGTAGTGTTAATGGTGTAACAGGTTTATTTAAACGCCAACGAAATCCGAAACTCCAATGTCTATGTACCAAGGACTGTCAGCCACACGAACATTCTCACGGAACTCAGACTTACATGTATTGAAAGCATCTATATTCTCCAACGAACCACCACTCCCCATACTAATAGACTTAGGGACCAACTCTCTCTTATTTTTCATCTCAAAACACCAATTTTCCTACGATTTCGTTAACAAATTCCTAAAGTGACTAACGCCTATGTAAACTAACACATTTAGCACAAAGCATATGCAATTACTAAATACACCAACAGACATGGCAACAAACATAAAACACAACCCACAATTATCACACATTGATCTACTGCATTTACATTAAACCGGATATTAAACTGCCGGTTCGGTTACCTATTGTCTGAAAATTATCCAAAAGTTTATGGTAAAACACCACACCATCAATCTAACTTTCTAAACACACCAAAATTGTTGCATTAAGGGAATTATAGTCCACGCAAGAATAACTCAATCACGTTGTTTCAAAAAGGAGGCTCAAATATGCTATAAGCAAGCTGATTTTCGGCTAATAAGCCATGGCTGCAATAACAGTTGCAAACGCTACCTTTTTAGGTAGCAGTTACCATCTGAATTGCCCGGTCAAGATACATATCATCTTTCTAAACATCGATTTTGCCTACATTTACATTTCATCATCACGACCTATTTCATTATTAAAGTCTCCCATAAACAAGGAAGCTCAGACACGACTTTATCTATAGGAAAGCATGACATGTTAAAATACAGGCTCTACGAAACAACGACAAATAAGTCTCGCGTCTGCAAATATTAAAGCGGTACCAAATACCCGCCATGGCTGCAACCACAATCAGGTTGTGGCTGCCCTGCCAAGATACGGGGCCTGGCAAAATCACGCTTACACAAAATATAAGTGCATAAATCATAGTGTAATAATTCCTTAGGCCATCAAAACAAAGTTGTTTCGATTCATCATTTGATCAAAATTCTGAATACGTAGGAAATACCCAAATATCCGTTACAACAGTCGAAAAAAGTAGATATACTTGTCATGGATGCGAGATTAAGAAGTTCGCCCCGCCACGATTCAAATAATATCATCTTAAAACGACCCAAAAAAGAGGTTCGAAACACCCAGATACTCGCAAGTTCACTCAAAAAGTCATATTTAGCCGCAAACAGCATCAGCAAGGCGACTTTCCAAACAACATAAGCAAGGTAATCATAACTTATATACTAATTCTTAAATCCCATCTTAATTTAAATGCAAAACATGAACCCAAAACAAATAAATGTATAATGTTGCTACCACCAGATTATCCTAAATGCTAAAATCATAAACTAACAAAACCCTAAATTTTTGACAAAACCCTAATTTTAAAATAAAATAAAATTTTGAAAACAAAAAACTCAATCAAAGTACATACCGGTCTTGATGAATCCCAAAACCCAAAGATCCCTCTTGTCACACCCCGATAATGGCGAAAACTCGGAAATGCAACATAATGATCAATCATATACACAAGTGTAACAAAATTTGAGAAAACTACATTGAATAAACTCTAACAGTGGTTTTGAAACCATTAAACCTTGAACAAACTCAAGGTTGTCACCAAATCGCAACTAAAATACACAATCTCTTACAATTATTCCAATGCCCTCATAGGGGACCAAAATCCAAACTTATTCCATAACATCCAAAACTATAATCAAAATAACAAGCAAGCAAGACTTCAAACGAAATTCCACTCGGGATACTTCTAAGTCTGCTATCAATCACCAAACTATTCCCTTTCACTTACCTTGAAAAATGATACTAAAAACGTCAACATTAATGTTGGTGAGCTCGTAGGTTTGAACTTAAACCAACTTCGGACAATACTTAAACAGTGGGCAATAGTGTTATATTGACAGTGAATATATGCAAAACACTCTAGCATCACGCTAACAATAACCATATGTTCACTTACGCTCCATAAAGGTCATACCCACATTATGATGAACTATGCAATAAGGTCCGATCAAAGTCAACATCCTCAACACCATACCCTGAAAAAAACTACAAAGACACACCACATAAAAACACACACCCACAAAAACACCGCACAAAACCCAAAATCCCCCATGAAGGACACGCCTATACCGCCGATTATATTACCAAGAGTTGGGGAAAAGTCAAAAGAGTAAAAAAAGAAGAAAAAAAAGCCCATCCCCCCCCTGCGCTCACAACCCTCTTCACACCTCACTAACACTCGACTCCTTCACACCTCATACTCTAACCCCTCCCTACCTTATCTTCCTTACTCCACCCCCTCCTCAACCCCCCCCCCCCACCCCCCCCCCTCTTCCCCCTCCCCCAGGCCCGCCCCTCCCCCGCTCCCCTTCCTCCTTCCTTCCTCCGCCTTCCCCCTACCCCTCCCCATCTACCTCCCCACCCGCCTCCTGCTCCCCCCCCTTCCCGTCCAACCACCCCTCCTACCCCCTTACTCCCTCCTCTCCTCCCCTCCTACTACAGCTAGAGCACTTAAAATTAGGGCAGGACCACACACAAAACCTGGGTAGGGTTACCCATCCGCTCCAATAACACCCTCAATTACTGGGGTAGGGTACCCACCGATCCAATAATCTCACAAAACACTGGGTAGGGGTACCCATCGATCCAAACATTATGCATCACATAATATTCACCATAGTAGTCATAAGCACATAAACTATGTCCCAAAAACAAAACATTTCGCACAGATCAATTCAAAATATTTCAAAACACATTTGAGTATCATTTTCCCCCAACAGAAAAAACAGTAAAAAGTGGGGCTACGAGAACTCACCTAAAGCAAGTCTTTAGCTACCCAATCTCAATCACACAAGCAAATGCAACGACGCCCGCACACGACCTAGTCCAATTAATGTCCCATTTTAATCATTCAATTCCAAAACAATCATCACGCTTGATGCATAGAGTTTAGATGCGTTGTACAATTACCCAAAACAGTTTTTAGTGGTGTGATGGTTGACGACCTAACTTCATAATCATATCAATCTCATTCTCCGATAATACATACTTATACTATTTAGCGTAAATAGATTAGTAATATAATAAATATTTATAATTATTAATTATAAATATATCTCGACAAGTCCATTCGGTACACCTTAGCCACTTCAATATAATCATTATACGGTTAAAAATAAAACGTTTACTCATAATAAAGACTTTAGAGAGGTTTCGAGAAAAATTATATATTTTGTCTTTTAGTGAAAATAAATAAAATAATTAAATATTATTTTATTATTAAAAATCAAAAATCATGTTTTTAAGAAAATTTCTAAGTATAAACTTTTTACAAAATTTCGACATGACCCATACGTTTATACAACGTTTTCCAAGGTTTTAAACCTTATTTTCAACAATTCTTCACAAATTCGACACTTTTTGACCAAATTCAAAAATCTCAATCTTTAACGTCTACTAAAACATTTTTCCCGAAATAACGATCAATATCACTTCGTAAATACATTTCGCTTTCAAAAAGTCCGTCAAAACTCTTAAAATGACCAAATATCGCTTATTGGGCTTTAAGGCCCAACAAGGGTCCATTATAGTATTTTATAAGTCCAAAATACGATCCAAGCCCAAAACTAAGGCTCAACAACATATATAAGCTCATACTTATTAGTAGAAAATAATCCGGACCACAATAAGCCCTCCTATTAAGCCGCGGCTCAAATAGACTTATTGGGCCGTGAGTCCATAAATTCTAAAATACGTATATTAAGCTACGTATCACATTTGGTTACTACCATAAGCCTCAAAAATAATCCACAACATACGCCAAAACACAAAAATAATCAAAATCACTTTCCTAGTGATCTTGGGAAAGTACACGTGGCATATAAGCCCAAATAAGCCAAGAAATAGCTTAAAATAAGCTCAAATAAGCTACACAAGCTACTTATAAAAAATAAGCATTCTAGTATCCTATATTATTCAACCATCACGACCACAACATCAAAACTACAAAAACCCATTTTTTCTCTTTTTATACCACACGAACCAAACACCCCTTAAATCATCCATTTCGTTTTCAAAAATTGATTTTCACAACGATCAACTTGTACAACTAACATCTATGCATCAAAATAAACCTAGAAGGACAAACAAAATTTAAATTTGAAAACTTACAAGTAAATCTTCAAATTTGTAGATTTCGACACGAACCAAACAACCCAAACGTTGTTTAAATGAATAACCAAACACTAGAATCAACCCCAAATATTTATGTCTTCATGTTTTCTTGATCAATCTTCAAAAATTTATGTGTTTCTTGTTTGTGTTGAGTTCGACCAAATACACACACACAAGTGTGTGTGTTTTTGATTTTTTTGAAAATGATAAGAATGAGTGGAAATGAGGTGAAAAGGAATATAAGTGTACACACCTTGGGACATACTTGCTAAAATTTAGCCATTTTGTTCCCTACACTTCCCATAACCGGCCAAGGGATCCTAAGTGGTCTCGGGCCTTTCTTTTCGTGTCGGGATCACTTAAATGCTCGTAAAACTCAACCGTAAAATTTACCCCAAAGTTAATTAGCATTTTTATTCACTTTAAAAATACTTTTCCATTAACCTAGAGTATTCACATGACATATATTCACTTTAAACCCTTCAAAACTCAATTTGGACATTAACGGACGTGTCAAACTCGTTTTTCAGCATTTCTCAAAATTCACGGGTCAAACCACCCGGAATACAAATATCACAATAATACCTTCCAAAAGGGATTATTAATCACAATAAACCTCAAATCATCACATATCTCATAAAAATCACCACCGTCAACACGATACAAATCTAAATAAACTGACCAAAGTCAAATAGTCAAAGGACTATAAATGGAATATTCAGAACACAAAAAGAGCAAAGGTTACATTCCATCCCCTTAAAATAATTGTGTCCTCAAAATTCAACTACTAACATCACTAAACAAATACGGGTACTTCAATTTCATCTGATCTTTACGTTTCCACGTGAATTCAGGACCACGTTTCGAATTCCACCGAACCTTTGACGATGGCAATCCTACTACGCTTCAACTTCTTAAACTCTCTTTCTAAAATTTCTAAAGGTTCTTCCACAAAATTTAACTTAGCATCAACTCGAATCTCATCCAAAGGCACTTTTAGTGTTGGATCAGCCAAACACTTCTTAAGGTTCGACACGTAGAACGTGTCATGAACACCATTCAATTCCTCAGGTAAATCTAACTGATAGGCCACAGTGCCTACTTTCTCAATAATCTCAAACGGTCCAACAAACCTAGGTGCTAACTTCCCTTTCTTCCCAAAGCGTATCCCACCTTTCCAAGGCGACACTTTAAGCAAGACATAGTCCCCCACACTAAACTCTAGAGACTTCTTCCTCTTATCAGCATAACGTTTCTAACGATCACGCGCAGCCTTAAGTATTTTCTTAATCTACGAGATCTTATTAGTAGTCTCTTGCACTAACTCAGGTCCTATCAACTGACCTTCTCCAACCTCAGCCCACATAATTGACGAACGACACTTTCTACCATACACTGTCTCAAACGAAACACATCTCACACTAGAATGATAACTATTCTTATACGAAAACTCAACCAACAGAAGATGAACATCCTAACTTCCTCAGAAGTCTAGGACGCACGCTCTAAGCATGTCTTTCAAAGTCTGAATAGTACGCTCACTCTGACCATCGGTCTGAGGGTGATAAGCCGTACTCATGTCTAAACGAGTTCCTAATGCCTCTTGCATTGACTGCCAAAACCTTGATGTGAAACGACTATCACGATCTGATATAATCGAGATTGGCACAGTCTTTCGTGTAATCAAGGCTGAAACAAAGAGAAGAAGAACGTGCGGTCAAGGTGTTTGATGTATTGCTTGAACTGATCGAGTGAAACCGAACGAGTGCTCTTTCAAAGACAAACCGAACGAGCACAATACTTTGGAATCAAACAAGTAACATTCCAAAGACAACCGAACGAGAAGATCGAACTAGAATGGAACCGAACGAGTGACAATCATTTGAAGATCAAACGAGTGACAATCATTTGAAGATCGAACGAGTGACAATCATTTGAAGATCGAACGAGTGACAATCATTTGAAGATCGAACGAGTGACAATCATTTGAAGATCGAACGAGTGAAAATCCTTTGAAGACCGATACGAGTGTTGTAAAACCCTTAATGGATCCAACGAGTTTTAAACATGGAGAGGTGAACCGAGAACGAGTGTGTCATTTGAGACCCGAACTAAACCTAACCGTGTCAACTCGGTATTTACCGAGTTGACCGGGTCGACTCACTGAGTCATTTGAACCGGTCATTACCGAGTCTAAGGTTAACCAAACCAACTACCACAGCCACATCCAACAACATCAAATCCAACAATTCCTAACCTATCTCCTTCTCCACAAGCAATCCAGACTCGAATTCTAAAATGAAACTAAGATCTCAGATTATAGTTTTCGTGTCTCATAATTACATTCCATTAACTCAATAGAGATGCAAGAACACGAAAAAATAAACTCATAATAATCTGTTTGACAGCCTAACTCAGTTGATATACGATTAAAAAGAGTGAGACATAACATGTTAAAATCTATAGTCCTCATTCCTTTTGTTATATTCGTTTTTACAAGTAAACTAAAACAAGGACCTACCGTGACCATTAAATGATCTTGAACCCGCTATCTCAAGTTGAAGAAACTTAAAAAGAGGAGTGTTTTTGTGAAATTCGTGTGTTCACTGAATCAAACCAAAGGTCGAACTGAGTCGGTCCAGATAAAGGAATAATCTCCATATTTTTTTTTTTTTTTTTGTTGAAGTGGATTTGTATGAGCTTTTGTGAAGAAAAAGTGAATGGAGGCGATGGTATAATTGTATAGGGTTAAGTATGAGATAAATTAGGGTGTGTTGTCTTTATATCCCTAATAATATAACTGGACCGGGTATGATTAATTCTTTTGGGCCTTGTACAAAAGTAGTCCGAGATTTAAAAAGTAAAATAGGCTGGTAAGATTATATCATCCGGGTGATGCAAAGAGAGTGGGTCGAAGTGGTGGTATTGGATTTAGTACGAAACGATGATTGAGCCGAGGGACTATAATGCTTCACGTCATAGTTGGACTACGACAATGTTTTCCATTCGTTGGACGACAATTCAAAAAATAACATTTATGTCAATGTTTCAACGACATTCTTTGAACAACAACACAACACAACACGATACATAACACTAAAACGAACGAATAAATGCACATTTAAACGTCAAAACGGCTATAGAATTTGGACCTTAATGTCAAGTGATCATGAAGTTTATTTGGTATCCCTTATTTGAGTTTGAAGTGGGTTTCACGAGGAGTCTACTTATATTTTCATCATCGAACTTCCTTCTACTCTCTCGCTTTTCCATAAACCCAACTAAATCGATTTGATGAACTTGCTTGAACTATACAGTTATGATTGAGACTTGGATTATCTAGTTTAGACCCGATTGTAAGGAGGTTTACATTGTAGTACCACTGGTTATAGCTATCACTTAAAATGAGTTCGTTCTGTATGCTCATTGTCACACGCAGTTGCCGATATGATGAGTCTCAAGAGGTGTTGTCTTATTTTGGCTCTAGTTGAGTGTATAGGGTCCTTAGAGGCTTTCTCTCACGTTCTTCAATCTACAACACGCGAAGCTTAGTACATATTTGGGGAATGTTACTTGACATTCTATACACTTTGGGCCCCTTATACTTCTAAAATTCTAGATTTTATGTCAATTTTAACCTCAAAGTTTTAAAGTTTACTATTATTCTCAATCACTTAAACAAACATTTTAATTTTTACCTTTCATTTTCAATCAATTTTATTTTTAATCCTTAGCTTTAAAATCATTTTCAATCTTATCATTTAATTTTCAAACATTTTTTTTAGTTTTGTTTTTTTCAAATCTTTTAGTTAACCTTTAGTTTTTAATTGTACCGTTTGTCCCTATTTGAGATTTCATCAACCGTTAATCATTTCAAGCTCAAAAATTCTATGCACCGTTCATCGTTAAGCTCTCCATCTTAACGAAAAGTTCAAATTCTTCAATTTCAACAACGATTTCTCATCAATTGTTTCACGGTTTCTTCTTGATTTTGTAAAATCCCGCGAAAGATACGATTCTTTTCTCGGTCTTAATCAAAGACTTGTAAAATCCCGTGAACATTAATTGATTTCAATCCACAACAACAATCACTTTATCTACTTAAGATCCGATATCCATTCACAACATCACAATGTCAAATACCAATACAAATTTGCAAACACAAACATCAAGTGTTCTTCAAAATGACACAGCTTCTTTGTGTTCGACTTCTAAAGTTCAAGAGAAGACACAACTTTCAAGAATTAAATGCATGAACAGTCTTCGAGCAATTCATTCACAACTCAAGTTTCTCATAGAAACTTTACAAGATTTGTAACGATGCCTATCTTCAATAGAACATCTCTCAGACTTGTGATTACAATAAGATCATCTTAACCAAAGAAAACAATTTCTCAGACTGAGATGCAAGACTACTTTGACAAAACTCAGAAGCAACGGTTGAAATGTTCAGTTCAGAAATCAAAGTGCAATGCAGAATTATACGAAGATAAGATGCTCCAATCATTTTACGATGCATTGATTCTTTAACATTGAGTCACCTCGGGAAATACATGCTTGAAGTTAATTGCTTCCGTCACAATGAACTCCACACAACATTGGTTTGAAACACAAGAAGTGATGACAAAACACAAGAAGATCCATTCAAATCAATTCCAGCATTGAATGTTGATTCCTTAAGGTTGATTTAGATGTCATCAAAAACACTTGTTCTGAGAAAGAAGACAGTAATTCAGAGACTGCATCCAGCAAATTAGTAAAGGAATGCAGCTTGAATTCTGAAACAAAAGATGTGCATGCAATCAAATACAAGATGTCAAAAGCAAAAGAAGATGCATGGCAATATTTTCGATCTCTTCATTCACACCTTCAAGTTCTTTCAAAAGATGACTTAAAAGGCACTCGCATCGAACATGGATTCAAACGGGCATTCATGTCAATCTTTGGTCAAGATGTTGATACTTTCACAAGAACAATGCTCCTCAACGTAGATCAACTACAAAAGCAACTTGACAAAGATGAATTTCAAGAAGATGGATCCATGACAGCCTTTTGGGTGGTAAACAACCAGTTCCAAAAGTTCATCAATTCAAAGTTTACATTGGATTATGACAGTCAAATGACAGACACGTACTTTGTTGAATACACTGGAATCGAGGTTCAACACTTCAGAGATACACTACTCCAACACCTGGGTAATGTTAAGAAGTCTGTTGCTGAAAGAACACGTCATCAAAGACAGTATGAAAGAAGGGTGAATAAAAGACAGATGCAGACGCAAGAGAGTAAGATTGATACGGGTAAAGCATTGGATGCTGATTTGGTTGACACAGAATGCATTTAGACAGACTTCAACAGTGCAAGATACAACAACAAGTCAGGAATATACAGATGCTGATAGATGCAAGATATCAGACCCATATTTGATCGAAGTAGCCAATGGCTGAGAGGACCAATTGACAGCATGATGTAATATACTTGCTATCCGACACAGCATACGATGCAACCTGAAATCATTAAATGAAGGTAGGGTTGACCAGATCCTGAAACATGTCAGTTAAAGTCTATATGCTTGATTCATCACCTTGAATAACCAGACAACTGAAGTACTCAAAACAATCACTCGAGGTCTGATAAATATTTTGCTCAAAGAGATAGTTTCCCAATTCAAAAAAGCATTTTTTCAAGAATGAAGCACATCTGCATTGCGTCTACGGAACGTAAAATATCAAATAAAACTTTAAAATCAGGCAACATGGTTTAATATTTTGAATGAAACAAATAATAAAGCCAAGATTGAAAAGGAAATGATGTACTTGAAAAAATGAACACGAATTAGAACATAGTTGTGCTACATTACGTAAGAAAATGCGACTTGAAACAGCATTACAAGATTTGTATGATTCTATTAAATCACGAGATCAAGACTACAGAACGACAACATCTTTGCTTGCTAATAATGCATGAATTAAAACTCAGATTCAGGAAAAGGTTTTTGCAATTGAGGCTGCGTTAAAAATGACGTAAGGAAGTTAAAAAGAAATAGTGTAAATACTAAGGTTTGACAAAACATCAGTCCTGAAGGGAAACCGGTGTTACCATCACTAAGAAACCAATCAGTTGTTAGACAACCGAATGCGTTTAAATCTGAAAGGGCTCAAATGTCAAAACAACGGTTTGCCTCCCAAGTTGATGTGAATAAGAATTTGTCAAAACCAGTCACTCAACATTATTTGCCTAAGAAAACAAAATCCGCCTTTGCAAAACCTGATCACATGATTGCATCTAGCTCATCTAGAAATAGTTCTAAGAACATGCCAAGATTTAGTTCAAATGACATGGTTCATATCACTATCTAGATGAAAGCTAGGAAAAAGAACAAGAAAAGAGATAAGAACTCAAGAAACTATGGTGATGCTTCTCTGCTAGATTTTCAAAGCACTGCTGAGTGTAGCCCAACCAAACACCTAGGAGTCAACATTCAAACATCTGAGGAGTGCTGCCTGTATTCATAGAGTCAACAGTCGCGTTATGATAACGGGATGGCCCAAAGCAGATCACTCTAAGAGTTCTGTTCTTTCTCAGATTCTAAACACTTTGTTTGTTCTACATGTCATAAGTGTGTCTTTAATGCAAATCACTGATTGCTTGTATATACAAAATATCTCTGAATGGATAGTATATTCACTGTGCTAAATAATCAATCCCATAAACCAGAAACAGATAACAACCGTAGATACACAAGAGTCATACTCAGAAACCTGGTACAGGATCTTACAGGACAAGGTTTTCTCCTAATATGACTTCCGCTGTGGATGAGAAAAACATCTCCTAGAATCTGATCTTAGTGGAACCCACGGTTAGAAATTTTCAAATCTTTGGTCTTAGGTGGATTCCTACAGGAAAATTATTCGACTCTTGCACAAGCAAGGTTGACAGTGAACCCCCACATGGTTCAAATGTAGATATCCCTAATATTCATGAATGCAAACAAACTCTGGATGTAAGTGCAGATACATCAATCAATGTTCAGAAGGAACAAAGTCTTGATTTAAGTGCAGATACCTTATGTAATGTCAACAAGGAAAATCTCAGAGTATGGTTGCTGAAAAAGCTGATATCTCAGAAACCATTGTCAAGGTGGATTCACAGATGATGATACAGAATATTTTCAGATAAACGATCTGAAAGTGCCATTGCAAGACAAAACACTTGTCTGAGTTGAAACATCGGTTAGCTAAATTTCATGGAAAGAGTCAAGTAACTCAGTGTGAATCACCTAATTTTGATTCTAGGATTCAGAAAAGAGAGGATGAGAACGTGTCACTAGCTTTTTAGGTTTCCTACTTAATTAAGAAAAGTGAACACCTTAAGTTAGTATACAAGAACCTTTATGATTCAATCAAGCACAGACGGGCTAAATCCAAACTTTAAACTGACTCTTTGCAATAAAAACTGAATGATCAGATTTCTAACAATAACAAGTTAAGAGCACAGTTACAAGCAAAGTTTTCTGAACCTCAAATGAATCAAAATGGTACAAGTGTGAATACTAAGTTTGCTAAACCTCCAACTTCTAGAAATAAATTGTATCCTATAGCTCCACTTCTAAAAAATCAGTTTATTCTAAAGTTGTTGAGAAAAATGATTTGTCAAAATAGTCACTTCACATTTAACTACCAACAAGATAATTGAAAAATGCACTAAAGTTCTTGCCCTAGGTTTGCTTAAGATTGAGTCTGAACCAATCAATGCGTACTTTAAGAACAATAGGGCTGTGTATCGCGATTATCTGAAAGTCACTAAAGAGCATGCAACAACACTACAAGAACTTTTAGATCAAGCTAGAGCATTAAAACATTTAGATGAACATATAGGTTATGATTCAAAGTTTACTACGCAAATTCAGGAATTGGTAGTGTATGTTAGTGCCTCTTGCCCTTTTACTCAAAGCGGGAATGAAAAGTGGGCTCCCGCTACAAGCCATATAAAGAACAATAAGCCTTACGTAGATGCATCTAGATCAAAACAAACAGTTGTTAATGACACAAAGAAGCATGCAGTAAAGCAAAACACCCAAAAGACTGACAACACTATGTTGCATTCTACAAGAAGAGTAAGCTATACTGATGCTAGTGGATGAAAGCCTAGGAGAAATACAAGGAATGATATGATCCCGCAACCATCAAGCAGAAGCAAGACGAATAAAGTAGAAGCCCAACTTAGGAAGTTTAAGTCTAGTTCAAATAAGAACAATCATGTTTCAGATTGTAATGAAAATGTGAAGAATGTTGCTTTGTCAAAGAATTCTGAGAATGTTTGCTTATCATGTAATGAATGTTTGTTTTCTGCAAATCATGATGCTTGTGTTGTTAAATATCTTAAAGATGTGCAAAAACTTAAAAAGGCTAAATCTGTCACACAAAAAGAAAATATTCAATGGAAACCAACTGGTAGGGTCTTTATCGCAGTAGGACTTAGATGGAAACCAACATGAAGGATGTTTAACATGGAAGGAAAAATATGTCCAACCTGAAGAATACTAGTAATCTTAATATCAAACCAAGAACAAGAGTGAGATGTGGGTTGTGATGTTAGAAAGAACTTGGGTGGAAAATGGATGAATGTATTAATGAAATGTATGGAAAAATGGAACAACCAACCCTCTCCAAGACTAGGAGAGGGTGTATAAATACTACAATGGGGGCCGGCCATGGGCTTGGTTGGGCCTCCCATAGACCTTGGGCCGGACTAGATTACTAATCTAATCATGATACTAACTACGCGCTAAGACCTGTTACAACTTGGAAGTGACCGACACTTTTTGTGTTTCTAACAATCTCCCCCTAAGGGAGGTCACTCCAATTTACAAACTTTAAACCTAGCATACTATGCTTTATCCTTAGTCTTTAGCTCGTACTCTTGACTTTCTCTTGTGAATATGTTGTAGTGATCATTGACTTCTTGGATTGAGCTTGTTCCTTGAACTTGTATTTGACATTGTGATCTTGAGCAACTTGAGATCATCAACCAAGCATAATCTCTTCGCCATCTTGTAATTTTGCCATCTTGTGGACTTGTGACTTCTGGACCGACATGCTCATACCATTCTTGAAAAGCTTTAATGTTGCATCTTTCTTGAAATTCTTTAACTTTAACACTTCGTCACTTCGAGAAAGATGTACGGTATCAGAGTAGCGGAAGTCTTGAAACATGTACTTGAGCTTTCATGATGATTTTATGTTTGCTGGTCGGGTATGAGCATGTGGCTATGGATCTTTGTGAGTCAGCTAGAAACAGGTACCTTCACCACCATTTTTAACTTTCCTGCAATAAAACTTTTAGCAATAAAGCGGGGGGACGAATATGGCTTTGTCATTCGCCTAGGTTTGGTTAGAGTAACCTTCAAATTTGTGAGGATCGACCTGTGATCAGATAGATTCAATTTAAGAAGAATCTTCTTGACAGGATTTCCAGCTGTAGTATTGAATCTTTCTAACACATAAGTATTAGATTCATCGTACTCAGCATGTTCTCATTATCAGAACGTCTCAAAGCAGACAGCACGATAAGAGTGAACCAGTGAGTTACTATCTCACCGATTGATATAGAAAATCGATTTGAAAATCAATCGGTGTATCACTTGCAAAATTGTTTTTGTGACACACCGAGAGTGTTTATCATTTCAAAAATTCTTTAACAACCGTTGATCCATTTCCTGGAACAAGTTTGATTCTTATAGAATCGCACCATCGTTTCTTTCCAGTTGTCACAAGTTTGATTCATAAAGAATCGCACAAGTTACCTACCATGAGCTTGTTTGATGTTGACTCAAGCAGGATTTCCATCTTCATTGTGAATGAATTCACTCTGATGTTCTGGCAAAATCACAAGGATAATGCGTAGGACTCTTAATATATTTCTTGTAATTCACATTGTGTGACTTAGCAAGCAGAATTTGACAAGTGTCCTAATGAGATTAATGGATGATCTCTTTTGGCTCTAGACTCAATAGTGCACTTTGATTTTAGTGATCGGAGGCTGGAGCTGAGTGCCACCTTTTCAATATCAACTAACTCGGAGTGAGAAAGTCAATAGAAATGAGTGTATCTCCGTGAGTTTTGAAACAAAGTCTTTCTGACTTTGAGTAGCTGGGAGGGGGTTGTGCATAGCGTCACTGGGTCCATGACTGTCTTCAATGTCAGACAACACCTGAGTGTTTCTGACAGCATATGTATTGACCCGGTTTCTGCCTAAGTGTATGGAGGGCTTCTTTCTTTTCACCCTTTATCCTTACATTTCTTTTTCATTCTTCAACCCCTTCAATGCATACCGAGACTTCATAACTAACACCTTGTTGGGTTTGTTCCAGTGTTAGCTCCATCTCAGTCGGCATTATTCCCTGTTCTCACTTTTTCTCCTTTTTAATCATACCTAAGGACTTCTACACTAACTAGTGGATATCCCTGGGTAGATCCCTCCGGTTCTGGCTGGATCATGGGATCTGAAAACCTAAGCCTAACCGCCTTATAACTTCATAAATTTAAGAACATGGTCGGTCTTTTGGGTATTTCATCACGATCCTTCCAAAAACATTGAAAATTTCAATCAAAGTGTTTGATATAAATATCAAAAGATTTACACTTTGAGAGTTTTTCATCAATCATTAAAAAGCTTCTCTTACATGTGCATCGTATCGTATACATTCAGGTGTGGAGTGCATTGAGGTCCATTTTATTGATCACTTCTGTCAATATGACATTAAGTCCAGGTTAATCACATTTTCTCCCCTTATCCAAAATGTTAATCCCTTGATATTTTGGATATCAATTGATAACCGTATCGGGGACAAAAAGATATATCGCAAAATGGAAACATATTATTGCTCCCCCTCAATGTTTGAGGGTTTATAAGACAGTGCTGAGTACAATAATTTGAAAGATTTTGAATTTACTAAGAAATTCTTGAAAATTTTGTACTCGAGCACTCCTTATTATCACCATTAAGTCTACACTTTATATATTCACAAGATTATTATATACGAGGTTTGACCTGAATGATGAGAACATCATATGATAGAATCATATGGTTCTTTTGACGCAGCCGTAGGTCTCCTTCGTACAATCTCCCACCAACGAACTTTCTAAGCTCCTCATTAACCTTCTTTCTTTCAAGAGGTTGTCAATCTGATCTTTCTCTGTTCAAGCACTCTTCAGCGTTGCTTCAACTTTCTTTCCAAGTTATGAAAGTCTTGCATCAAACATCGAGGATAAACATCTTCAGATACATATGTAACTTGAAGCTTGTGAGGTTGGTGGTGTCATGTGTTAAAGTTTCTTTAGCTCCCCCTCCCCTAAACCAGCAATCCTTTCTTGAGTAGATTCAGAACTTTCTTTTAAGCCGCATCAAGCAGTCTTAATGTATAAATCCTAGATATCCGAAGTACACAGTTAACCCCTTTCAAGAATTTGTTACCGCAACACCAAAGTCAATTAAGTCCTGGATGAGCGCATTTCTCTCTTCAGGATATTGATGATATAAATTGCAACATCAAAGTCAACTAAGTCCTGAATGTCACAATTATTCCCTCTAAGTAGTCGAAATGATAGCACCTAAGTCAACTAAGTCCCAAATGTACTCATTTCTTTCTGCAGAATACTGACTGACTTAAGGAATCATCATACCTATGTGTACCTCTTTTATCAAATATTTCTACTTCTTTTAAGAATAAGCTTAGGGATTGACCGTTTGAGGAAGCATTTATTGAATCAGAAAGAACTTTTCTCACATTTTAAATAATTATACTCCTAACACTTCCCCCTGGGGACTCAAATGATGCATACTGGCTAATGACGAGATGTCTCTTCCTACATGTGATTGAAATAGTGCACCCGAAAGATTCAACACAGCCTAAAATCAAAAGAAGCTAACCTCAAAAGACAAAAGAAGCTAACCTCAAAAGAAGGCCCAGGGCACTATCAAGTATACATCTACTCCTTCCCCCTTGCTGGTTTCGACACGTCGGAATCAGCAAAACCTTATATGCATACATATTCTAGATTGTGTTTGAAGAATTGATAAGCTTAAATCTATTCCGCGAGAATTAACTTTAAGGCATTTAAAACTATGAAAGTATTTCCAAGCATTCCTAAGTCTTTTACAAACTATGAGGTGTTGGCAATATTGATCATCTGTAGTTTAAAGCCTGAATTCACCAAGTCTCTAAGTCCATAAAGATTTAAACGAATGACATCTAAAGCACTTGAAGTTAATATAAATTAACTCCCCTTGAAAATGTTATCCGTCATTATCCAAAACTTTATCCATTTTTTATGACTTATTTTGAAAGACCATTTTACAAGATTGGTTGATGACGATTTCTCCCCCTCAAATAATGACCCATTTTCTATTTAAAGAGCTGTTGTCATTGTTTGAGTGGTCGAATTGTCTTTGAAAATCTTTTGGTAATTACTGAAAACACTGATTCATTATAAAGACAACTTTTTACTAATACAAATAAGATTTCTCTTATTTTGACAAAAAAAATGCACTGAAACGTACACTTATGGATATAGGAAGCACGGGTTGTGATGCAAAGTAATCACAAGCCTTTGCATGGTCA